>VYZT01040847.1:0-19590 GCA_013400735.1 Pomatostomus ruficeps
TGGAGTCCTTCTGGCAACAGCCATGCCCACCTCCAGTCCCAGTAGTATGGGAACTGGGGGGGCGGGGGGATGATGAGTTCCCACAGGTGGAGCCACCAAGGGAAGGGGCGGTGGCCTGATGGTGATGGGAGGAGTCCGTGCCAGGGTAGGGAGAGGGACCCAACATGGTTACACCCATCGACACAGCAGGGGAGGAGCCAGGAAAGGCGGGAGACGTGAGGAGGAGGGAACCACGCTTGACTGACAGCTCTGACCACCATTTTGAAAAGAAGAAATTTCGGCGGGAAAACAGAGGTGAGAGGAAGGCAAGATGGTGGAGTGGGCCATGTGGCCACCGCCATTTTGTTCAATGGAATTCACTGACTGAACTGGGGAAGAGGGTTTCGGAGAGTGGTTTGGGGGAGAACTCAGAGTGGTGTGGCCAGTGCCGTTCTGAGAAGGGGAGAGATGTGACAGAGACATATCAGGGAGTCGAAAGCAGCCCTGTGCAGTGTGGCAGGGTACGTCTCTCTGTTCCACCTCAGTTAGGGAAGAGGGATGAGGGGAACGGGGAGAGGAAGGAGGGATAGGATTTTCAGAACCGGGACTGCCCAACTTTCCCCCTATTATCCTGAACGCGAGTAAATAAATAAATGACCCAATAATAATAACAAAAGCAATAAATTGTTCTCTGAAAATTCAAAATTTAACTTCTGAAGGAAATCCCCAACTTGGCTACGTACTTCTTGTTTGGATTGGGATCGAATGGATCCCATTTTCCAAATCCCAACTGCGAGAGGAAAAAGAGAACAAAAAAAGAAAAAGACCCACAAATTAAGATTTGTTTTGCACTCACCACTCACGGTCAAATGAACGTTTCAATGGGGCTTGTCAGTGCTTCAGCCAGCCCTCCTTTCCACGGGGGTTATCGGCTGCCGGTCGAAAACAGTCCCAGACAGAAATCAGAACCTTTTCTCGGAGCGGCGGTGCCGAAATGACAGCTTTACGTCTAGCAGAAATAAAAATTATTCTCTGGAGACGCTCTCCAGGGAGCTCTGAGAAGTCCCTGTTTTCAGCGCGCCACTTGTAGCGGATGGTTCCATGGGGAAAAAAGCGGTTCTGAGACCGCCCGGATCTGGGAGCGTCTTTTCGGAGCCTGGGGATGCTGGACGCCGCTTTTGGCAGACCCACCGCGGCTCCAGCGCTGCCCTGCCCGTGCCTCTGGCTTTGCTCGGGGTGGCACAGCGGTGACGTGGCTTCTGTTCCTCTGCCACTGCTCGCCGCCACCGCCCCTCACCGCCACCACTCGCTTCGCAGTTGCGAGGTTGTGCCACTGCAGCCCTGCTTCGCGCAGGCACAGCAGCTGGCTATGGTGCTTCTTAGGCTGGTTGTGCCTGGCGGTCTTGGTCGGAGCAGCTCCCGCTCGATCCTCTGCCCGCAGCGGCTGCCCCTGCAGTCTGTGCAGTGCAAGCTTTGAACTGACGAGTTTACAAGAAGGGTTCTTGAGAACAGTGTTCCAAGACAGTTTTAATAACGTCTCTTAAAAGGTACCAGTGCCGAAGAACAGAGAACAAAGGAAGCATGGCTTTCTATGCCGGGGTTGGTCAGGGGTAGAGAGGGCACTCAGAGCCAGTGGTGTGAGGACTTGGAGGCTGGACAAGGGAGGGACAAAGGTGCAGGGACCAATGGAAGGGAAGTGGGGGAGTGACTGTGAGAGAAGGACAAATGGGATAGTGAGTAGAGCCGAACCTTCTGGAAGTGGGATGTGTTGTGGGGATAGATAGACAGGTGAACAGGCAGTTGGGAAACTGAGTCCAACAGGTAACCGGGATACAGAGAAACTCAGGGCATCTTGGGAGGAGGTCTCTCTCTTTCCCCTAACAGGGGAGCCTTGGTTGTAATAGGGCTGATCTCTTCAGTGCCCCCTCCTCTGCTCTGGCAGTGGGGGGGCACGGACTCTCACACTCATGGATCTCCATTTTCTTTATCATTGGTTTTGTCTGTGGGATTTTGTTTTCACCTGTGCATGTTGATAACTAGCAGTTCCTTTTCAGGCAAAATTTTATGCCTATTTTTAACTGCAATCAACAGCTGATGTCTGATTTAGTGACTGTATAGTGTTACTTAGTTGTAATCAACCCATATGACTTGAGGTTTGGCATTTAAAAAGTAAAAATTACTGGATTTTGGATGTAAATTTCATAACCACTGATGTATGATGCCTTTAGTAATGGCATTGTATAGATGTTTTCTGGGCCTTTTTCTTATTCTGAAGAATTTCAGGACTATATAGAGCAAGACATAAATAAAATGAGGCAGGTTTTGATCAGAGGGTCCCAGTGTCTTTCCAATTGGTTTAAAGGCCCCAACAATGGAACGAGCCTTGATCTGTGAACTGTTGTGCAGAGCCAGCCAAGATGAGCATCTCTTGCAGGTGTAACTCTCTGTTCATTATGGGAGGATTGAGAACTTTCAAAACCTCTGGACAGAGGTAGGCTAATTCCCACACAACAATACTGGTCTTGAGTGTCCCATTAGTTTCACTAATGCCTTTTATATGTCAAAAATAGAATGAAAGATAAAGCATGATTAAAATACATGTTTTGTGTTGAAAGTGAAGTCATTCCCTTTGTCATTCTATGTGCATTTTTTGAATTCCACAAGTAGGAAGACCAGCTGGCCTTTGGTTTGGTTATTTGGTAGTAGAGGGGGACGATGACATGATTCTGTACATCAGCACTTTGAGTGCTGTTGCAAAGATTGTGCTCAGTGTATCATGTACATACAGGTGTTACAGATGCTAAGCAAGTTTTTGAGTTCAGAGAACTGTTAAAAAATTGCTGGTTATGTTCTACATGAAACTAAGTATAAATGTATTTTTTATGCTGCCTTCACATTAATGACTTCTATTCCTGATAGTTAAATAAGGAAGCAAGTCGAAAGGTTGTGGAGCTGTGGACAGTTAAATAGTCACAAGTTTTACTGAAGCATAGTACCTCAGATTATTTACAGAATTTTCTGCCAAGTGATGATCTTCCCAGAACAGTTTAAACAGAAGTATCTGCTATTAATGGGTTGGAATGATGAAAATGTGTCTATAATTATTTAAAGGGGATTTCTCACTCAATGCTAATGTAAGCTCAGTAGAACTGGTGATCTTTTAGTGCATTTTAGGAAACAGATTTAAAAAACCATAGTGAATTGTCCCCCATCTTGGATTGTTTTGATTATTAGAAGTAACAAGATACATTTTACTGCTGATTGCCTGAGGATTGAGAAGTGTCCACTCTGTCACTGCTGTTAAAACTTGTGAAGGCAAAACGGAGAAATTCTTGTTGTTGAAGGTCATTGTGTTAAGTTGTCTGTATTGATGATACAGTTATTGAAGTGTACTTGTAAGATGTGGTGAGTTTATAGGTGCTTGTGTATCCCAGATTGTCTGTCTGGAAACTTTTTGTTACTTCATCATTTATTCATTGTGTTTTTAAAAAAAAGTACTATATTTTTTCTCCATAAGGATCTATAAATTAAGACAAAACCTTTAATATCTCAGAAGTTTTTTCTTAAATACAGTGAAGTGTTGTGAGAGAGTTGTAAAAGACGTTGTTTTCATCAGTCAGCTAACCTTCAGATGAAAACATGTCTTAATTTAATGTATACTTACGGAAGCTGTAAATGTGAGTAATAAATTGTAGGTGTGCACTCAGAGGTAGTTTTTGTTACGAAGATTAGTTTCTTGAGCTGTAGAAGGTGCCTACAGGTAATGGCCGGTTGCATGATCTCCTGAATTCTGATAAACCATGCTTAGTATGTCCTTGGGTTAGTTTTCATTGAAGTTCCATTTGTAATTTGAAAGATAAAATGAAAGCATGCTTACAGAGAATAATTTTAGACAGTGTGTTTTAAAAATAAAAATAGAAAGTCTAGGTAAATGGTAAATACAAAACTTGGAAAATACACTTTAGTTATAATAAATTTAACCTACCATCAAGTAAATAACAGAAAAATATGGTAATTTCAAGGACTTTAAAGGTTTGGGTCTCTAAGGTGATATTTTAGTATGCATGTTACAGGAAAGGGGGAAGGCCCTTACTATCTCTCTTTGAAGCCTTCACTGTGCAGAGGAGTACAAGAGTAGCTGGAAAAGCTATAGATGAATTATGTAGATGTATTTAAGAAAACTGTTGGTTTGGTTTTATTTCAGTTGGTAACTTGTTCTTTAAAAGCTACTAAAGGAAAATGCTGATAAAACTAAATCACAAAATTCTAGGATATGCTGAGCTGGAAGGGATCCATCAGGATCATCACATCCAACTCCTGGCCCTCTGCCGGACCAACCCCAGGAATCACACCGTGTGCCTGAGAGACTTGTCTGAATGCTTCTTGAACTGGACAGACTTGGTGCTGCGACCACTTCCCTGGATGAACCTGGTGCAGGTTCCCTGGGGAACCTGTTCCAGTACTCAACCACCCTCTGGGTGAAGAACCTTTTCCTGATATCCAGCCTGTGCCTCCCACTGACTGAGCATCATGCCATTTACTCAAGGTCTGTCACTGGTCACGAGTGAAGAGATTGGTACCTGCCCCTCCTCATCCCCTAAGGAGGAAGTTTCAGACTGCAATGACATCTCCCCTCAGTCTCCTCCAGGCTGAACCTGGACCTCAGCCACTCCTCATATGGCTTCCTCTCCAGATGCTTCACCATGCTTGTGGTTCTCTTTTCGATGCTAGCTAATAGCTTAATGTCTTTTTTTTATACTGTGGCACCCAAAACCGCACAGTACTTGAGATGAGGCTGCCACAGAGCGGAGCAGGACAATCCCCTTCCTTGCCCGGCTGGTTATGCTGTGCCTGATGCATCCCAGGACAGGGTTGGCCCTCCTGGCTGCCAGGGCGCTGCTGACTCATGTTCAACTTCGTTTTCACCAGGACCCGCAGGTCCCTTTCCGTAGTGCTGCTCTCCAGCCTCTTGTTCCTCAGTCTGTACACATGCTCAGGGTTGCCCCAGGTGCAGAAGTCAGCACTTGTCCTTCTTAAACTTCATAGGTTTGGTGATCACCCACCTCTATAATTTGTCCAGATGTCTCTCAGTCCTTGAGGGAATCAACATCTCCTCCCAATTTAGTGTCCTTGGCAAACTTAGTCCTGTGTCCAAGTCATTAATGAAGATGTTGAACAGAACCAGGCTGAGGATAAAACCTTGATTGAATTACCTCAGTTGAGGTAATTTAGGGGGGAGTTGATTAGGGTTTTTTTGGCATAGCAGGCTTTTTGTGCTATAAGGCTATATTGATCACAAAAATCACAAAATTTGAAAGGATCTTAAAAATCATCTCGTTCCAACCCCCCTGCCATGGGCAGAGACACTTTCCACTAGAACAGGATGCTCAAAGCATCATCCAGCTTGGCCTTGAACACTTCCAGAGACCAAGCATCCACAGCTTTTCTGAGCAGCCTGTTCCAATACCTCACCACCTGCACAGTAAAGAATTTCTTCCTGATACCTAATCTAAATTTACCCTCTTTTACTTTGAAGCCACTCCCTCTTGTCCGTTGGTATTTGTCTTGGTAGAAAGTCTTTCTCCAGCCTTCATGTAGGTCCTCTTCAGGTAGTGAAATGCTGCTGTAAGGTTGTTCCAAAGCCATCTCTTTTCCAGATGGAACAACCCCAACTCTCTCAACCTGACCTTTCTACTTCGTGACTCTCCTCTGGACTTGTTCCAACAGGTAATGTCTGCCTTGTGCTGGGGGCTGGAGACCTGGTTGTAGTATTCCAGGTGCAGTCTTGTGAAAGTGGACTAGACAGGCAATATCACCTTCCTGGACTTGGTGGCCACTCTGCTTTTGATGCAGCCCAGGGTGTGATTGGTTTTCTGGACTGCAAACACACATTACTGAGTCAGGTTGATCTGCTCCTCATCCACCAGCACCCCCGAGTCCTTCTCTCTGTGGCTGCTCTTCAGCTGATTATCTGCCCGATGTCTGTATTTGTGCTTGAGATTGCCTCAGCCGAGGTACAGCACCTTGCACCTGGCCCTCTTGAGCTTCATGAGTTTCCCACAGACAAACCTCTCAAGCCTGTCCAGGTCACTCTGTATGCATCACTTCTCTCCAGTGTGTGGACTGCACCACACATCTTGGTGTGTTCAGGAGGTCTGGTGAGGATGCACTTGATCCCACTGGCTTTTTTACTGGCAAAGATGACGAACAGTTAAGGTCCCAGTACTGACCCCGGGGACACCACTCGTCACTGCTCTCTACTTGGATATTGAGCTGTTGACCACAACCCTTTTGAGTGCAACCTCTCCGCTAACGTCTCCTCATTAAGTTGTGTCATCTGTCAGATCCTGTCTCTTGAGTTTAGAGATGAGGATGTTGTGCAGGACGGTATCTAATACTTTGCAGAAGTCCAAGTAGATGACATCAGTCACTCTTCCTTCATCTGCCAGCACTGTAGAAGGCCACCAGATTTGTCAGTCATGGTTTGCCCTTAGTTACTGTATGTTGTTGAGAGAAATGAAAAGGTTCCTCCATTGTTATCCCGGAAAGCCAGTATAATGTTTTTCTTAAGCCATGTGAAGTGAACTGTATGGTGCGATAAATTCATCTTGCTTTGAGGGCCAGGATTATTTTACTGTATGAGGTCGCTGGACCACCTACACGTGAGTAGAACTAAAGTGTTAAGGCTTCTGTTGTGGTTTAACCCTACCTGGCAACCAAGCCCCATGCAGCCACTCACTCACTCCCACACCGGCAGGGTCAGGGAGAGGACTGGAGGGGTAAAAGCCCGAAAACTCCTGGGTTGAGATAAAGACAGCCGTGCAAACAAGCAAAGCAAAACAAGGAATTAATTACTGTTTCCCTTGGGCAGGTAGGTGTTCGGCATCTCCAGGAGAGCATGGCCCCATCAGACGTAATGGTTACTTGGAAAGACAAATGTCATCACTCCAAATGTTCCCCCATCCTTCCTTCTTCCCCCCACGTCTATATCCTGAGCATGATGTCGTGTGATATGGAATATCCTTTTGATCAGCTGGAGTCGCCTGACCGGGCTGTGTCCCATCCCAGCCTCCCATGCACCCCCTCACCAGCATGGCCGTGCAGAAAGTGTACAAGGCCTTGGCCCTGTGTAAGCTTGGGCCAACAATAACAAAACCATTGCTATGTTTTCACCCCTGTGTTAAGCAGAAAGCCAGAACACAGCGCCATACCAGCCCCTGTGAAGAAAATTTACTCTACTCTAGCCAAACCCAGCACAGGGTGTAATAGAGGAAATAGAATTCACCTTGTCAGGGAAGTTGTAATTTCATAGCCGGTGTCCTGGGAAGTTAGGGGAAGAGAAATCAGGTTTCTTTTCAACCAAATCTTTCTCTTAGAGCACAGATATTTGATAAATCTCCAGCTCTTAACAATACGGGAAGCATCCTGTATTGTTAAGAGCATCAAAACATCAGGAAGATGCGGAGTTGCTGGAAAATTGGGCCAAATGTGCAGTGCATTATTCACAGCTGGAATACTTGGCCTCTGAAATGATACTGAAAATGCCTGAAGCATTTCTATTATCAGTAGATTTTATTGGCACAGATTACATGCTCTACAGAGTAGAAAAAGTCTTGTTTTAACTGTGATAAAAGATACTATTGGAAATAAAAAAAACTAAGAATGACAACTGTTTCTGCTCTGAAAACTTCTTTAGCTGCAGAAAACAGCAAAGAAATTCCTGTGTAGTCAGTAGTTATGGTATAGATATGTAACTATTCCAGTAAAGCAATGAGTAGTAAGCAAGTCAGAAGAATTTTATGATTGATTCCCGTAAAAGGGAAACTGTCCCCTGTGTACACAGGAAAGGAATGGATCTCCGGTAGCTCTAAAGCTCATAATCAGCATTAATTATTCTGCTGGCTTTAACAGCAAAATAACTTTGTGCTCTTTTTCTAGAAATATTGGTTATCCTACTAATTCTGTATATCTTCAGACCCTCTCCTGCTTAATATATGCGAAGTGTATCATCTTTCACATGTGGTAATTGTATTTTGTGTTCAGCTGTCATAGATGGTTTTTTCTGGGCTTAGAGCTGTTCCATCCTTTGAAGCCATTGGGTGAAGGGGTCACTTGAATCAACGAGTGTATTTCTTTCTCTTGCTGTACGCTGCATGGATGCGTATGTTTGCACTGCCTTCTGATCAGTATTGGTTTTAATTAGCTGTATTCCTGACAGATGATGAATGGTGATGAAAATCACAATTATTTTTAGTTGCATATTAGCTCGTTAAAGGAGGAAGGAAGGCTGGTGAGGTTAGGCATACTAAAGTATGGATTATACTTTAGTAGGACTTTGCCTCTTAACAATATTAATGTCTGTTGATTTGCAGATTTTGATAAAATTATTTACTTTAAACTGCAAAGAAATTTGAAAACTGCTTCTAAGTCCTGTGTTGCCTCTTTTTTTCTGGAAGTTGTGACTAATATAAGATCAAGTGTGTAATCTCTTGAGTTTTATGTACTGTAGTAGAAAACACTTTTCATATAAAGTACAAAAACAATAGGATAGCTTAACTAATACTTCAAATAATATTTGCAATAAACTCTTTTAGAGTTTAGGAAATTGCAGTGTATGGGTTTACGTGTGCCCTGCATGTCGCTGTTGACTGGCTAAAACCTTTGAATACATGATTGAAAATGATGTATGACATGACTGGTCAGATACCAATTTTCTGACAAACGTGTTTGATTCAGTACTTCACTGCAATGGGTGTTTGTGAATTAAGAGCTACAAATATTTTAGAAAGTATGGTCACAGGCTGCCCAGGGAAGTGGTGGACTTGGCACTCCTGAAAGTGTGAAAGAAATGACTGGATGTAGCACTTGGTGCTGCAGTCTAGTTGACAGACAAGATGGTTCTGTCAAAGGACAGTTGATTTTGGAGGTATTTCCTGACCTTAATGATTCTGTGGGGTTTTTTCATTATTAGCTGATGAACTGAATGTTTGCTATAGCCCTTTTATTAATTTGGATGGCCTAATTCATTATAAATCAGAGATCCTTGTGTGAAAGGCAGAAAGGTACCATTGTTTCTAAGACTTTGTAGTGAAACACAAGTCTGCTAAGAAAATGGTGAAAAGAGCAGTGTGTAGCTGGTCAAAATTCGTTGGTGTAAATTGAGGGATTAAAATGGCTCCCTTTTATTGCATTTTGAACTAGAAAGATGAGTGTTTTTGGGGAATGCTTCGAAGAAGGCAAGTAAGAATTTTGTGGTACTGCTTATTTAGAGTTCTTTTTGGCTGCCTGTGGTTGCCATTACTCCTTGTACTTACTCTGGATGTATGCTTCGAAATACTTAAAGAAAATTTATAATGAAACTTCAATCAAAATTCTTTAGGTTTCTTTATGGTGGTAGAGTTAGGAAAAACTGATTTTCTTTTCTGCACAAAGAAACTGTATTGTTCTTGATTAAGTATGTCAAACTTCGTATCAAGTATGTGAAATTTATGAGTATAAAGAGTGTATCTTTGTTAAGGACATAGTTTGTTTTAACTGGAGTATAATTGGTGAACTGCTAATGGATCAGTTCGACTCAGAAGAAATAAGCATTGAACTTTTGCCTATGCACACTCAACGAAGGACCCACTGCCTTTGGCAACAGAGCTCCGTAATTCCCCGTGTTTTCTATGCAGCATTGTGTGGGCTGGATTCGACTGCAGCTGTAATTTGTAGTGTTATTTGTTGTGCTGCTGAAGACAACCACTGAGACTTCTTTGATTTGTGTTATGCAATCTCATTTATGCTTTTTTAATTGTTCTGATGTTGACTTAAATACAGAATTTTTCAGAGGTGATGGCTAAAAGTTCTATTTGTGACAAGTAGGCCTCAGTGAGGAACCAGAAACCACAGGGAAGTGTGTTCTGTTAGTTTTAGCTGGTTTTGCAAACAGCCGAGAACAGAAGAAAATGCTGCAGCGATCCCAAGATTATTGGTATGAAGAATTACATAAAAAAGTTGAGCAGCTGATTGAACTGGTTATGGTCAAATGACTGAAGGACTTCTTCTGTGAAGCAGTGGTAGAAGGACTTAGGCAAATACAAGAAAGACTGAAGGCGAAAGTCAGGGAGAGGGGTAAAGCAGAAGGAGTGTAAGATAGTTCTTGAGAAGTAAGGTATATTGAAAGGAGTGAGAGAATTCTTGGCTTACTTTAGGTCAGTATTTCACGGTGGCGGCTTTAGAAACTACAGAGAGACAAGTGGTTTGGAGAGGTAAAGAGACCCAGCCAGTCTGGAAGGGTAAGCAGTGTATGGTGAATGTGGGCAGAGCCGGGCAAGCCCAGGTGCTGCCGGTGGCACAGACTTCTCAACCTGATGCCCTCGACAGAAGCATTTGAATGTGCATGTGTGGTATCACCAGCCGCTGCTGCTGTGTGCCTGCGAGGCTTACCTCATCTCCTAAATGGTCATTATGCATCTGCTTCATAGTTGTGAAATGTGAGAAGAGCAGAGCTGTAACGAACATGGAAATGATGCACTGTGCTTTTGTAAAGAACGCTGTACAGTTAGAATGAAGCAAGTGTAAGGGGTGCTGAACTTGGCCTTTAATAGTTGTTGAACTCGTACTAAACAGCAATGCATCACTGCAAGTTCAAAAGATCCTACTAGGAAAGGTGCTAATACTAATTTACATGAATTGGAGAAAGAGAAAAGTTTCCCAGAGTTCTGTAGAACAAGTCTTGAAAAATGCAAAAGTAATTTAGAAGCCTTGTTTTACTTATCCAGCACGGTCTGTGGGCAAGAGCTTGAGCTTTGCTGTTTATAGGGTTTGATCTCTGAATTGTATTTTCCTTAAATGTAATCTTTAGATAAGTTTCAAGTATTTATACTGTGTTCAGCACATGCTGTATTGTACACTGCTGCTTTGTTTTGTGTTTAGTTTTCTTATTCTTTGAGCAGTTTTTTTTATTGCTCTGAAATAAGAATCTCAAATCAAAACATTGCTATCTTGGAGTCTCAACAGCTTGGGCAACAGCAGTTCCTGTTTCAGATCTGATGTTTGATCGTGGGCTGTATTTTATTTACAATGTTCTTAGCACAGAATGTGCTGAAAATAAGATCGGGGGAAAACTGTCTCATAGTTTTAACATACATGTTGTTAAGCAAGGCTCTTTATCTGTTACTTGATCAAAAACATGCTGTTGGGTTTCTGCTTTAATTTAACAGCCCTTACTTTCTTTAAAGAATGTGAAGTCACTACTTTAGATAATTTTTAATGTACAAAGCGATTCTGATGCAACCCAAATGTAAGGATTTAAAGAGCACAGTTGCCTGTCCGGGCCGCAGAAGGAACTTGCCGTAAGATGAGCCTGCACAGCGGCAACTTGAGATAGCAGAGAAGGGAGGAATTTGTGACAGGAAGATGCTAATTCCAGACTTGGAGGAGGCAAAATCTGGTTAGCGCATCCTGGTTAACACATCCAGACAAAAGTTTCTACTATAGCAGAGCATGTGAAAGGAAGCAACTGCTGATACACTTATCATTGGTCAAACACCGATCACTCCAAATTATGGGCATGTGCTGCCATGGATATGCACAACTTGAACTGTAGGTGGTACCCCCAGAAGAACGATTTGGGGATGCCTACCACCAGGAAGCCCAGGGTGAAGAAGGACCAGTGGGACACCACTGGATCCTTCGGTCTCCCTCCCCCCCTCCCCCCCCGCTCCAGAGCCATACTCTGGAAGACATTTGGGAAGTCTCATATTGACAGACAGTTTTTCATCTATGGATTTTACTCATTTTAAGACTGCAATACTCACATATGTGTAAATATTTTAAGAAAAATACCCTATCCTTCACTGCATAGTGCTTGTAATTCTGAAATTGATCTCTCTTCCAGTAATCCGGGGTTTTTCAAGAAGCATCTGCTCCCGCCATCAGATGTGATATGATACGTTCTTCCTGTAATTTAAGGCAGTTGTCCTGTGGTAGGGTCTAACGTGATTACTCTGTGTTTCGGATTTTTGTTTGATGTTTCTCAGTAGAAAGTGAAAGGTCCTATTTCCTTGAGTTTTTGGTTTTTCATGCTATTGATGGATGGGTGCTCTAAAGCAGACAAGAAGACACTTTTTGTACCTTGAATCTCCCACATTGATGGGGGATATTACAAATACTTATGCATACAAATTTATGTAAGCATAGGGGTAATGTAGACACTAAAAATTATTTATAAGCTTGGAGGAAGTAACATCTTTTTATCAGTTCGCCTATAACTTTTTTTTTAAACCAGAACTAGCTGCAATTTAACATGGGGGCTGAGAATCCCGTGCCCTCCCGACCTCTTCACTGGTGCTTTTATTGCAATTCAGAAGTGTAGTGAGGGAGTTGTGAAAATTAGTCTTGCAAGGTAATACTCTGATCCTATGAAGGTGTTAATTAAGTCTCTGAAATTAAAAAAGATAAGTAAGTTTGTTTAAAGTACTGTTTTATAGTGCCAGTTTTAATGAAGTTTTTACTGCTGCCTTTACAAAGTATCTCAAATATATACTGTCAGAGTTTATTTCAAATTACACCCGTTGTAAATATTAAATGCTGAATTGGATTAAGCGAGACAGGCTGCTTTAGTGATACGGCATGAGAAAAATGTAATGGAAGTAAAGCACAAACGGTACTGGGGTCTCTAACAGCTATATTTTTGCTAATTCAAAAAGTAAAAAACAAGCCTGGATGGGAAACAATGGAAGTTACACTTTTAGGATTTCTCTCTGGCTGTTCTTTCCATTCATCTTTATTTTCCATGTGTAAGAACTTCTGAATGCAGTATTCATAGGTTACCATCTGCATCTACAGTCCCGTGTCACACTGCACCACTGCATCATTCCTCATCGCCATTTCTTGAACCAATGACGCTGCTTTTGACCTCTCCACTCGGCTCCTCTGGACTCTGCCGTGCTCAGCACCCAGAGCCACAGTCTCCTGAGGGAATGTTTTTGTCATTCGTTTCCAGTTGTGCTCACTTCAGCTTTCAGCAGGGTCAGCTGTTAGAACCCCCCTGTCACCCCAGAAACAGAGATGGATTCTGCCCCTACATATCTGGATGGCATCAGGGGTCATGGTGTGTTGGTGGCAGCTAAAGCCATGTGTTCTTACGGGTCTGAAGTGCCAGGCCGTCAGATCCACACCCCAGTAGACCTGATTATTCCTTTCCCCTCCTGTTTAGAGGCAGGGCATTTCTAGGTCTAGTCTTGGTACTTGTTACTTCTTCTAAATATGACCTGGAGGTCCCTTCAGGATGATCAGAAATAACATCAGCCTTTTTAATCTCTCCGATGACTTTCCCAAGGGAAACTGGAGCAGCCATTTATTATCAAAGAGTCTCATGTGGTGGTTATCCTTCCTCTCAACAGAGGTACCTGTGCTGCTAGAGCAGAGATGGGTTTTCTGTCCCACTTCCTCACATATTCTTAGCGGTCACACAGGTAGTACCACGGATTGCCTTGTGGTGTGTGCCCTCTCTCTCAAGCTGGGGAGCACGTGCTCCTTAATAGCAGAAACTCTGATCTGTACTGGCAGGGCATGGAACACTTCCTCCTTAAACTTTTGGTAGTCTTTTTTAAATTGTTGTTGGTCCTCTTTAATTTCCCAGTTAAATTACTGCAAGTCCTTGGACAGTCATTTCACAGATGAAATACAGGCCTGTATTGGGGTTGAGATGGTTTCTTCATACAGCTGGAGTTCGGTAGCCAAATTTTTCACTTCTTTTTCTCCTTCCTTCTCTGAGTTCACTGCCAGTGAGTTGGCATGTGACACCAGCACGCTCTGTAGGATCTTTTCCCACGTGTTTTATGTACACTAGATGTCATCTGTATTTATAGGGGACTGCTCATTATTTGAATCTTTACAGATTACCTCCAGCTTGACTAATTCTCTCAGGTCCTGGATGCTGTGCCTCCATGGTGTTCCACTTGTGTAGGTGCAGTAAAAGGTCATCCGTGCAAAGATACCTGTCCATCAGACTTGACAGGAGTTACTTCTACAGGCTGAGAGTTTCTGGTCTTTTCTAAATCCCCTGGTCAATGCCTGCATTCCAGGACAGGGATATCCTGATTGCTTGGCTTCATTGCCATCTATTTGCCACGATGTCCCAGCATCATGCAGCCAGGTCAGCCGGAACTTACCAGGCTGGTGGCTGTAATATTTTTGTTCATCTCAGAGCTCACCCGCGGATAGGGATCAGGTGATTATGTCTGGCCCTGTCTATTCGTCTGGTTTTGAGGGTCCTTTTCCTTCTTCATCCCTCACTATGTGAATTGATTTGTTCTAGAATTTTTTCTTCTGAGCAGGGGCAACTGCTGCTGGCATGGGTTGTTCCTCTGGTTCAGCTGCAGTCTGAGTGTCCTTGCTGCCCCTCTGCTTTCCTCTCCTCCCCCTGAGAGTGCTATGTAGTAACAAGCAGTGTCTGATAAGCAGCAGCCAGGGCCCAGCATGTCGCTTAGCTTCGCGCCTCTCTGGAGCCGTCACAGCATTTTTGTTTCAAATGTTCTGCCACTTAATCAAGGTCCTGTATTTTTCAGGGTTGAACTTCCAAACCACTGGAGCAGAATACTCCTTCAAAAGCTGGCTCATTTTCTCCCCCATCCCATGCTACTCATGACTGTTCACCTCCAGGGCAGTTCTCTGAACAACTTCCCTAGGATGTCTCTATCCTGACTTGAAACATGGTGTAGATGTCATTTATTCTAAATGTCACTTATTCTAGACTGTACTGAAGAAATTTGGCAGACAATGCAATTAGAATACACTTTTTTTAACATCCAAATGGAATTCAAGATTCTCAAAAACTGTTGTAGCAGGCCCAAAGGAGAAAAAGGGTGAAAGGCTGGAAAAATCATCCTCCTCTGTCCCCCGTACAGCCTGGGTACTGTTATTAATGAATCCTCAGAGGCAGCAGGCAAGGCCAGGACAGGTGAACACTGAACACACATCCCAAATGACCCTCATTGCTGTTGATGTTACCATGTCATAAACTGATTCCACACAGTACAACAACAAAGCAATTCTGATCCTTTTCCCTACTCTGAAAAAATTCCAGCATGAGGAGCATGTATGGAAATATATACAGGGTTAAATACCACACCCCCGTGAACAGATAAAGCAGCTCCAGCTAGAGAGTTCTGTACCTGATGAACAGATTCTTAGATCAAAGTTCTCTCTACCCTTTCACAGCTCACAGTGGAGGCCAGTTGAATATGGTGGTTTGACACCAGCCACAAATTAAATTTCAGACAAGCCTCTCCCCTTCCTCCTGACAAAGGGAGAGACTATGGGATGAGATCACAATTTAGTGAAAGCAAACAGAAGTGGAGAAAGAAATGCCCAGTAATAGCAGCAATATTAATAACAGAAGTATGCAAGGAGAGAAGGTGCTTTATACACAAAAACAGGTGTTCACCTCCTCCATGGAGTTCTGTGCAGCAGCCAGGACAAAGATGAGATGACGGACACTCCCTGCAGTGCCATGTGGTTTCCCCAAAGACATGATGGCAGGTGATCCCCACAGTCGGCTCTCCTTGTCCCCCAGGCCTGAGACAACAGAAAACAGTGACAGTTCCCTGAAAGCAGGATCATTTGCATTGTCCCGTGCCACTGCTTTGTTCCCCATGGCTGTTTCCCACCCCAGCGCCTCTGCTTTTGCCCTCCTCTCTCTGCTGGGGCTCGGTTAACAGCAGCATCGCAGCTTTTAACCACACTGCCAGGCTCAGGCACCCAGAGCTGCGCTCTCCTGAGGAACAGGAATGGATGAGGAGCAGCAAGAGAGGGCAGGGTCCACTCAGCTGATTCCAGCAACCTCTCTGAGGAAGAGAGGTAAACAAAGTGGTGTCATTTCTAGGAGGCACTCACCTCTTCTTTCCCCCAAGGCCGTGCCCTGCAGTGTTGATGGAGATGCTGTAGAATAGCAATATAAGCCATGCCCATGCAGTTCGTAGTTCCACCCCCTCCCTACAACTACAAGAACTTACTAGCAAACCTTTTTATGTTGTTTTCATTATGGTAAATAGCTTGCCTATTTGCTTATGCTAAAATATTTTAGTAAATAATTAGAAATTGCAGTGTGCTGTCTCTTGAAAGACACCTTGTCAACCAAAGACAGTTTGCACAAATTTCAGGTTCTTCTAGTCTCCTGCTGAATGATCTGCAGTTTGATCATTATGGCATTGTAATGTGGAGTTAACTTTAAGTTTTGTGAGTTTATATCTTTCTTAAGAGTGACTTGTGTTGGGAGGGGCCTTTAAAGAGCATCAAATCTAGCTGCGCTGCCATGGGCAGGGACTTCTTTTCCTAGACCAGATCAATGCCCCCTACAATCGGTACCTGTGCAGTGGTACCTGTGTGTTTGTATAGATGCACACACAGGTGTGTGTCAGTGCTGCTTGTCCCTGTGCAGTTGTAGACAGCACCTCTCTGGGTAGAGAAAACTGCAGAAGTCCTCATAGTGGAGAGGTGGTTTTTCTTGATTTGGGGTCTTTCAGTTCATAAATGTGTTTCTGCAATGTCTTGTTTCTGTGGTTGTCTGCTGCAAATCACTTTTATCTTCAGACTTCAGGTTCTGTAACTGTACTTTCTTCCCAGACATCAGACCTTATTTACCCGCACAAAATCCTAGGATAGGATAAAAGAAGTTCCTAATAAGTAGCATGCTGGTTAAGCTGATAGGATATTTCAAAACAAATTTGGAATTTGAGTTGCTGAATTCTTGTGCCACAGGAAAGTGTTCGGGATTTTTTTATTATGGGTGGAAAAAAAAAGCAGCAAACTAAAACTGGCATATTTTTATTCCCTACATTATTTAGGAGATACCATAACATTAAGATTGCCTTTGGGAAGGCAGGTGCAGAAGACTTGCATAGAACGATCCTTTCTGCTCATAAAATAAGGATTAGGGAGTCTAAGTAACAGAGATGCTTCATCCAGCATGTTAGTGCTGGAACAAACTATGCTACTGCTTCATCTGAAACGTGTGCCAGTGGCTCTGAGCTGAGCTATGGAAATCATAGTGTCACTTACCAAGGAATCTAGGTGATGCACCTCAGTTTAGAGCGACTCCTTCCCCAGGACGTCCTTGTGAAGTGGTGGTCCTTCCCTGAGCAGCTGGCAGTGGAAGTTCTCAGTGAGCTGCGTACAGGAGGAGTGTCGGAGCCCACCAGGTGGTGCCAGAAGGCCTCATCACTGGTGGCTCTGACAGCCAGCACAGACCTGAGACGCTGCGAGCCTGCCGCTTTTGTCAGAAATTGTATAATTTGAATACAAGCAACACACGCTATTACCCTTCCTGTCCTTCCAAACTTTTACCCCTAAAGCATTTCCTCAGCAAATTACTTCCTTCTGTGTTCATGATGGTAAAATTTAAATATGCTGTTTAGGAGGCAGGCACTTAAAACTGTGGGCTTGGTGTCAGCATTAATTATCACTGGTTTGGTGCTGCTAACATCCCTCTTCAGTGGATAATAGAGGCATGAAGCTTTCACAGAAATGCTGTAAACAACACTGTGCTGTGTATTGCAGTGAAATGCACGCAGTTTTATGGAAATACAGACATGAATGTTAACTAAAATTTAATCTAAAGATTTATTTTAGGCAGCTACTTTCATGGAGTTAAAAGCTCATATAAACATTTTAATGTTTCTAAATAACTTAAGTTTATAAAGAGGATTAAGATGTTTCACAATGAAAACTGAAGTCTGTTCATATTGGTTTTTCTATCATTTCCCTTTATACTGCAAAAATTATTTCTCATGGCTTTATTTTTTATCTTTCTGTCATGTCTTTCTGCCTGTTTTGATAGTATGATTCTGCTATTCTCATATAAAACTGGTATGACTGACAATTCATAACGCTAGTGTTTTTAATCTAACACTTAAAAGTCTCTGAAATGCTCCACAGTAATTAGACCAATATCAGACAAAGCAGTCATCTAATTTCCACATTGGTTTTTTTTGTAAAGTACGCTTTTGTGTAGAAGGGTGTATAAAAAGAGATGAGCAGCTCACCTGGGCTGGTGAGCAGCAGCTCACAAGTCAGAACAAGTGAAACCTTCAGTTCCACTGGTGGTAGGTAACCTGTGCTGTTGGGTGTTGGGGAAATGGGTGTCTGACAAGTAGGCAGTGGCACTTCTCTTCTGGAAGTCACTGGCAGCGTGTGAAGTCTTGTCTAACTTGCTTTGGATGTGTCGCTTTTTAGCCAAAAACCCCCTGCTTTTGCTGGATTTACTGTATCTTCTGCTGTCAACAGAATGACTCTTAAAAGTTGGTTGTTTCATAGGTCATCTTACACATAGCCAAACAAGGAGCATCTGCTCTTCCTTAACAGAACAGCTTATTGCAACAGAGCGCATCAGAAACGTGTCTTAGTTTTGTGTTTCCTGCCGTTATGTGAAATACGACATTTCTTGAGACTTGCAAGAAAAGAGTTTTCATCTTGTGAGTTAATTTTTTTTCTTGCTGATTTTCCATATTAGGAGGTCAAGGTATTTGCATGCTGGCATGAAATCTGATGTTTTGTCATTTATCATATTTAAGAACCCTAATTTTTACAGGGTTTGGTGTGTTTTTAACCAAGTAAATAAGAATGACTTGCATATTCTTTAAAATTCAAAGTGTTCTTAAAGTATATCAATTTCTTTTCAGAAAATCACATTTTATGCCTCTGTATTAGCACCTTCAGAACTGTCACTATGCAACTGGAATGTAAATTGAATTTGGAATGCTGGTGTTAGGAAAGCACAAGTTTCATTGTCAGTAAGGTTTTCAGCTAGTAACAGTTACTGGCTTCGTTTCTAGAAAATCAATTTAAACAGCTGGATCAGGTTTTAATTTCAGTAGGTTTGCGTCCATCCAAAGGTTCAGAGAGCACAGTGAAGCACTTTATTAAGTGCTAACAAATGAATTGTGACTTCAGAAGGATTAGGAATAAATTTTCTGTTTCCAAAGCATGATTTCAGATTTGAGGCATAGTGATGATTTGGGAGATTCTATTAAAAAACCCCGTAACTGGTAGGAAACCGTATCTTTTGTGGTATTTTAGTTACTTTTGTACACATAACTGCATCAGCAGTGCAATCGAAATACCCAGTATTTTATATTTTTACTATGAGTTGGAAATCCTGTGAGGGGGAAGTGTATAATACAGGTGTTACAAAGTAACTTCTTTGAATAATGGTTCAACAGCTTGCTGTAAAAGGGTGTATTACTTTCTAAATCTGAAGAATTTTCACATTTTGTGGATTTGTGGAGGTGGTGATGATGTTTTGGTTTATGGTTTGGAGGGATTGTTTTTTTAGTTTTGTGGAGTTTTTTAGATCAGAAGATGTAATACAAGATTACAGTTATTTCTCAACTAATAGCTTTTCTGGAGAAAAATAGTTGATCTCTTACATGTTTATGCAGTACCTGTGAGACTGAGTACGGTAGTATATCACAGCAGTGCTACAAATTCAGAGCTGGTTTTTCATAATCTGTGATGCTTCCGTATTAATGTGTTTTAATCCATAGGGGAACACTTCGGAGTTCAGCAGAAAAAAGAATCCTTGTGCTGTGTTTCCAGTGAAGTAGTTAAGCAAGCTCATTGATTCCT
>VYZT01040849.1:1489-27023 GCA_013400735.1 Pomatostomus ruficeps
AAAAATCACCCAGAGTGTAACTGTGCTTTGCCTTTCTTTCATCCTTGGGTTAATACCCAGTGTCCTGGTCAGTGCGTATCAGCCACGATGAATGCCACAGGGTCAGTTTTACCAAAACATGATTTTTCCCATATGGGAGGAAATTGAAGCTGTTTTTGTGGAAAACATGTAAAGCAAGGGTCTGAATTCGGACCTGCCTTTCAGATCATGTATGAATGGGAATGCCACTTCCCAGAAGCACAAAGTGCATCACTGACTTCTGAAGGGATATAACAATCACTGTGTGCTGGTTTTAAAGGGGAAAATACCAGTAGGGGAAGGTAACCTTTTTTTCAGGCTTGCTTCTGTACCTTTATTTCTGATTTTTAAATGCATGCTTTAATAAAAAATAAAACGTAAGTAACTGTAGTAGTACTAGTAGTGATGATGATGATGATGATAATATCGTCTCAGTATCTAACAACTCATGCTGGAAATTATCCATAGTTCTCAGACTCACTGTGTTTTTACACTAAGTCAGACATCTGGCATCTTCCTGAATTTGTGATGAGCTGCCAATGTTTTAACAAGGGGAATTCAGCAAACACCACTTTGTCTATACATTTGTACTAAGCCTTAAACTGGGATTCTGTGAGTTAAGGGCTATGAAAACTATTCATTTGACTCTCCATTTAAACAAAAATATTTTCTCATAACCCTAGGATAGAAAGGGGCAATTCCACTTGACAAATAAACCAAACATTTCTGATGGAAAGCTCTACTTTCTATCTGAAAGCAAATCTACACTGGCTATATTGCTAGCATAGCTCACAGTTCAACCGCTGTGCAATTTGAATGTAAAAGGAGACAAGGTCTTTAGAAAATTCCTCATCCTTGGTGAAATGTACTGCATTGAAAAGAGGCGGGGAGGAAAGCACTCTCTTCTGAAGTGTCTTTATGGTCTCAAGGGAGAATGTTCTTTATTAAGACAGGAAGATTTAGCAGGATTCAGAAAGGAAAGCAAGCACCTTCAGAAACAGAGGAAACATCTACCCATCTTTCAGTTTGGCTGTAAGGGACTCCTGACAGCCCCACAGCTGTTTCCTCAAGTACCGCCTTCCTGAAGAGCCTCTGTGTATGTGTGTCTATGTCCGTGTCTGTCTGTCTCTGTGTGTGTGTCTGTGTGTCTGTGTCTGTGTGTCTGTGCACGTGTTAAATAAATTCAAGACTTTTTGTCACCACAGCAAACATGGAATAGAACCTCCGTTTGTCAGCCTGTGGCATTTTATGCACTGGGCTGAGCCAGGTTGGGGACCAGCTGCTCTCTTCACTACTGGCAGCACCACACAGTGTGGCCACACAGCTACCCAGCCACTGCAGATTCACTGAACATAGCAAGAAGGTAATATGGACAGGACAAAATAGCCTCTGTCATACATCTGATGTGACTGAGAGAAAAAACTGGAACCCAAAGAGTGGCATCTGAGATGCATCCCCTTGCCTGGTGACTCCATCACCCTCTCCTTGACCATTCCATCACAAGGCTCTTTATGGATAGGGTGCAGAAGGCTTCTCTCCTAGTTTAGCAGATTTTGAGGAAATTACATGCATGAATCTTGATAAATGGGTTTTGTATGTTCCCTATATCGCCACTTATTTAGTAGCTTATAGAAAAACTACAATAGGCTGGATTTTAACAGAAAATAAAAGATTATGTGTCTCACTGCCAGCCCTCAGGAGGTGCTCAGAATCTCTATTTTCTTTACCTGCATATTTCAATCATTTCAACTAACTCATAGGCTACCAGGGTCAAGAGCTTGGAAAAAGGATGCAAAAAGTTGTGCTTGCTGTGTTTTCTCTCATCAGAGTTTCCATGGCACAATATATAACAGGCATTTGGCAGGATTAATGTGCTAGTGATAAAGCAGTAGCCTAGAGACACAATGATTCTATAGTTGTGTCATAGAAAATCAGAGTGTATAAAAAGATAGCATCTACCAGAGACCTACTTTTGAAAACTGTTCAATATTAGAATGGCTGTTGCACAAGCAGTTCTTCTATCTTTGTGTTCAGTAAACTGATTTTATCTTGACAAATATATGCCCAAAATGGAGGGTAAAAACCTTAACCAAACAAAAACCCAACCAAAACAAACAAACAAATAAACAACACACATCACTTACAAAAAAATCCAAACAAATCTCTAAAACCAAAACACCTCAAAAACCAAAAATCACAAACAAACAAAAAACCCCACCTCTCACATCCTAGTTCTTCCCATTATTTTCATACCTGTTCTGTTTTGAATTGAGCTATCCTATTTCATATCCTTCACCAGGATGTGATGGGATTGGATGTTTTAAGGCTGAGGGAAAGAAAACAATAATTCAAAAACAAACCTTTCAAAAAATCTTTACTCTCTAAATGATTCTTCCTAATAAATTTTGAATATGGCAGCTAATTTGTTTGAATATTGCTTTACTGTGTTTCAGTACATGCCCTAAAGCTGGGGAGATAAGCTTTCGTGTCACCAGACTTGAATCTTTGGAAGACATCACTCAAATACTTTCATATTTCATGCTGGAAATTCTGAAATATTTTCAGGTGTATTGCTACGTCAGGGCCTTGGACTAAGAGTTTGTAACTCCAGGCAGGAACAAGGATGACAGAAAATTCTACACATCAACTCTATTTCATATTAGTACCTGGTATCACAGATGAATTAACATTTCAATGCTTGAGAAGATATTGTCATCTCTATAAAAGGTTGGAGATGCTAAGGCAAGTACATTAGCCATGAGCTGAATAAACACACAGTTATTTCCATACAGAAAGAAAATGAGTTACCAAGTGAAGACTAAACAGTATATACAAATCCTTCAGCCCTTTACTATCAGAAGAAAAAGGGGCAAACAACAGGCTGATTGAGTTCACTGATTTGGAATTAAATTTTGTCATGTAATTCGGTGAAGTTCTGTCATTAGAGAATTTCATACTGATGGAAAAGTTTTATTCAACAGACAGAATTTATTCCTATTTCAGTCATCTGCAAACACATAACTGCCATCAGAAGCAGTGGGATCAAGTCCAATGATAAGTGGAGGGAAACAAAATTTCACTCTAAAAATCATCTATTTTCATAGGAAGATATTTCAGCCCCTAATTTTTCTGACATCCGCACATAAGGGATGAGGGATAGTGGGAGATTTATGGAAAATGTTCTTCATCAGGATTCCATCAGTCTGAAGGAGAAAGAGTACATCTTGCTATGGTTTTGCCCCAGCCTCCAGCAAGCTGAATGTTGCGGTGTTTTAGAACCATCTCCTGTAAAACACATAGGGGAAAACAACAAGAGATATCATTTTGCAGTGGAGGTCCTTTATTATTTGTTGCTTTTGTTTTGACAAGAAGAAACAGAGGCTTCATCAATACCTGGGAACTGGTAACCATCCTTATAGTCCACCTGGCAAAGCATTCAGTCATTCAGATGCCCAAGTTTGCAGTCACTGCCGCCTTCAGCCGGCTGATCAGATGTTTGGTTTCTTTTGACACGCGCTGTATTCCAAAAGACTCTCCACAAGGTGTAGTTTCAAAGATTGTGCTCCTTTAAAAATACTTTTGTATTTTCATCTTTTCTTTTAATTTGCTAATGTTTTATAAATTTACTTTTCCCATATTTCATGTGTCTAAGCTTCTTCTGTTACCTTTCTCACATGGAGTGACAATAAATGGATTTAACAGCCTAGCTGAGACCATGCCACTGATAAGTACAGTAGATTTTACATTTCTGTGTATTGCTCTAATGCTTTATTTGCATTTCCAGATATCACATCGCAGATGTTTTACGGGGCTGTCTACCAAAATTCCCTGCTCTTTTATCCAAGTGATGCTTGTGAATCCAGCACTGTCTGTGAGCATTTTGAATTTGTAAGATCTCTGAATCATTCTCCTTTAATGCAAACAGACATTAATATCTGCAGCATCCCTCAATTTAATCACCAAACCATTATTTCAGGTCAATTGTTTCAAACAAGTTTCTACGAAAATAAAAAGACCAGAAAATTATGTATGCAATTACTCTTTTTTTTTTCCTCTCTCCACTAGTTCTTTTTACTTTCATCTTTACCTTTTTTTCACCTTTGACCATTTAGATTTAAAAAAGTTTTCCCAAATATTTCACTGCTCTCCTGCAAAAGACTGAAGGAAGAGAAGATCACAGAATAGGAAACACTTGTTTCTGTGTTAAATAAATCCAGCATATTTCAACAATCTTAAAATGTTTCAGCTTATATATCTGAGGTATTTGTTATGTTCAGGGCTATGGGCCCTGAAGGTGCTGAGTACTTAAATTTTTTTAAATTAAAGAAAAAAAGTAGTATGCTTAAATTTACACAAAAGAATGTCCAGTTACACTCTAATTTCTACTCACCTGTAATTGGTAAAACTTCTGAAGACTCAGAGCAAAGTCTTTCTCTATTACTACACTATTTCATGGTGATAAAATAAATCATGTAGCATGTTTTAGGACAGAATGAACAAAAGTCTTGTAATCTAATTTCTACTGTGGCCAATGCAACAAAACAACTCATAAGCCTTGAGATATGTGATGGCTGGAAATATTGTCTACTGAACTTGACAAATTTCTTGCAATGATTTCTATTTGCACTATCACCAGTTTTGGAGAAACTTTGCATCTTTACAAAAATAACAAGCAAACAATTGCATCCAGAAGCCAGACATTATTCCCAGGCTCTGAACAACTTAGACTTTATCTCAAAGTGCACACATCAGACTACATGGCACACAATTCCTCTACAGCCCCACTGCCCTACTTGTTCAAATGCCATTATATTTTACTCCTAATTAAAATAGGGTTTGATTTACAATCATAATAATGATCACTTATACAGCATTTTTCAAGTGGGGATGGCAGATCACAGGACAAACTCAAAACTATTTATAGAAGAATTACTTCACCAGTATGTAAGCCCACCAAAATGAAAGTTGATAGCCTTAGAACAACAGCTGGACAAATATTATCCAACATATACATTATCTTAATTAATTTTTACCCTTTTTTCTCAACTAATTTATTAGAGTAATATTTTCTTTTTGTAGTAATCAAGCAGCTGCATAGCTCTGCAAATACTGTTCATGGAGTAAATCACTTCACGGGTAATGATGATTTTCATAGAAACAGTTACTTGGCAAATTTTTTTTAGAGAATTGAGGAGCTCAGCTTTAAAAATCACGCAATAACATTGCAAAGTCATTTTAGACAAGCATAAAAAATACCTTTAAGTGAAATTATAGGAAGAATTTTACAGAGCAGGAAGTAATTAGTGAAATGGAAATATGGCTATAATGGTGAGATTAAGACTTTTAACTGGTGCAAAGATGTTCACAATCTTTAATTGTTGGATAAGCTCTAAGATCTTGCCTTATATCTCATTAAAAAAATCTTTTACCAGGTCTATGTGTACTTCTGAAGAAATTCTCTCTTTTGAAAAGGTTTGGCTTGCACAAGACGCTAGCTGAACAAATCCCATTAACAGCAACGAGAGTCACTCTGCTAAATCCCCCACGCCCCCGAATGGAAACAACTGTGTAAGTAATGTGCAAGTTTGTACTCCTCTGAATAGGCACAGACATCAGATAGAAGGGAAACAGCTTCTTTTGTCACAGATGCATGATCTTAAAGTATCATGCACCCTCCTAGTGGGAAGGGAAGAGAGGGAAAGGAAAGGAAGGCAAGGAAGTGGCAAGGAAAAGGGACAAAACGGGGAAGCAAGGAAGGAAGGTGCATACACAAGAAAAGCAAAATTATAACAAAACAAAGGCCACTACTAATACGTTCTCAAATACACCTGCATTTTGTTTTCCAAAGGAATTCTCCAGGCTGCCTAGCCTCATCCTTTTTCTTTTGAAGTTCTTTCTGGAATTGACTCTTATCTAAGCTGTTCATGCATTCCTATTGAAATACTCAAAAATGGAGCAAGGTGTGAAGAGGAACAGAAGATTAAGCAAGGCTGCAGAAAATACCCATTTATTCATCTTTCAAAGGCAGTAGAAAAGGAGTAGAGCACATCTTTATTCTTCTGTGAGAGGATGCTATTGTTCATCTCGTTCTAATTATGAAATTTGAACTTAAAAGGAAGAAAGAGAACACCCCTGTGACAGTGCACAGTACATATTTTCAGAAATAATTCTTATAGAGATGTATGTCAACCCTATGTATCCAAGAATGACCCAACAGTCACAAAGCAACACACAGAAGTATTTGATACAATCTACAAAGCTGCACTTCTTGATCTATTTTTGTTCCAGACAGATTAGAGAACTGTATGGCAGAAGAAGAAAACACAGCTAATCTTTCATGACTGCTAGACAGTGCTGCAGAAATGTAATTGCAGAACCAGAAACTCCATGAAAAGAATGCCATGCCATTTGCCACAATACAAAATTAATCCCATTATTCCTTAATCACACTAAAGGGAATGCTCCTTGAGCACAAATAAAAAGAATAATGTAAGAATTGGGTCTCTACTAAAAATCCATGCAATTTGTAGAGTGCATCTTTTCTTCAAAAATAAAAATATGTCCCAAAAACACTGAAATTTTTCCACTCTGCCAAGCCACAGGTCTGCTAATATTGTCATCTCCCCCTTCCATCCCTATCTAAAACCCCCAAACTTTTAGAAAACGCAAGCATTCCTATTAGTCTGAAACCTAAAAGAAGGGGAAAGAAGTGCCAATGTTGTCTGAACATCTTGAGTAAGTCTGAGTTCATTGCTTTCCAAAGCTCTCTTCTGCAACTGTTTGATTCAGATATAAGTCACACTTTCATCACTAGGTGACGTGCTTGAAATGAGGAGAAATACAAAGAGGCTGAGGACGTTAGCTCAGAATAAGAAATTTTTCTCTTCTCTCCGCTAACTGAGTGTGACATTGACAGTTTTGCAAGTCTTTCCTGTAGATGTTTGGATTGGAAACAATGACATCTGCAGATTTTAAAAGCCATGAATAAAGTTTTCATTAGCTATTGCACACCCTGCAATATCTCAGGACAACATGCTTGTCTGCTCAGGCATTTCCAAGTTTCCACAGATGCTAGATAGGTGGGAATTTTTTCTTTTCTCTTTCTTTTCCCACCCAAACTAGACTGGACTAAAGACTCTAAAACCAGCTGGGCTAATAATGAGGCTATCTGTAGTTGAATGAAAATTAGTTTTTTATTTCTGTTCACCAATTTCTAGCAGATTCTCAAACACATACCACTGTCCAGGATCAGATTTGTCTTGTGTCTGCACTGGTCTGCAACCCTTTTTATTTTCTCCTTCGTTATGTCGTGCCCATGAAATGTGAGATTGTCACAGAGGTATATCCTGCTCCACTCTGGGGGTGTGTACCTTGCACTTGTGACCATTGCAACCCTCTTTTCCACAAGAATCCAGCTCATATTAACAGGGAAGAAAATAGTGCTGGCTTTTGGTTTCATACAGTCAAAACCTCCACGGAGGAAGCCTCCTTCAATGACTCTTCACCTGGAGGTTAGTAACATTTATTGCCTTCCATTGATCATGTATGCCATGAGAGGAATAATGGGTAATAAACACCTCAGTTCTTTACTGTCTGTTTGATTCTCAATATCCTCCTTCAGAACACCTGAACTTCAAGCCTATTCCAGCAGCCTTAGTTCGGATTCAATTTGTCTTCTACTGGTTTCACGTGATCCATATATTCTTCCCTAATCATCTTCTGCAGACCCATTGAATCAGTACTTTGGCTATCAGCTGGCTGGAGAATACATTTCTACTCCCACAAAATAAGTTAAGTTCATTTGTTTTTCAAAAACAAGAGACTCTTTTACACCAGCTTTAGACAGAAGGTAGAGTCACCTTACAGAAAGAATAATTTAAATTTCGTTTTTAAAATAAAGGAAACAACAGCACTGTAAAACTGAAAAAGAAGTTCTAATTCACTCAGTAGAGTCCAAATGTGGAAGATTTTATCTACTTGTAGGTAGCCGGTGGTGAAACATAACTGGCTCCCTTCTATGATCTGTGAGTCAAAAATTTTGCATTTTACTTGCTGCACAGCCCTTCTCACCTGTGTTCATGCAGGACTGCAGCCCTCTTTGTAGCAGCCAATCCTAGTCTTCTAAGTGTCTGTCCTATACAGGACATGTTGCAATGTCTGGGTATTTTCAGGCCCTCGGGTTTCAAAAGAACTACTAACACAATGAGCACCTTAGGCAAAGTACAGGCTTATCTCAGGCCACCACTGTGGCTGTGCAGGGAAAGTATTTACTGTAGGTAATTACTGTCCTATAAAAACAATCATAAGCTACTGATGTTTGGTAGCTCTTGTATGTGTTAAAAAAGACTCTTTTTGTTCTTACAGCATTGGCCCACACCAGTAGAACCCTGGTCCTTTCTGAAGTGCAAATTCCACTTTACTCTGGAGTAGAGAAAGGGAAGGAAGATGGAAGGAGATGGTCTGTTGACTGAGATGGCTCATCTGTAATGGGTATCACTGGAGTTTCACTTACACTCCTGCCCAGGCAGCACAGCTGACTTCATATCAAAATTTCCTGCCTTTAAATGGGGGTTTCCTATTTACATTCCAAATCATCCTTTCTTTAAAATTCTCACAAAAAAGCTAATAATAAGCAGCTATATGAGCTCTGTGACACCAGCATAACCCTTTGTCTTCTGGAGTAATAACATCAAGTATAATTGTAAGTAATTATTATCCTACATACAGCCTGAATTTAAAAAAAAAATTCTTGGACACAAAATTTGATTGGAAAAAAATTTAAAGCATGAGGTATATTTATATATCTAGAATGTTATTGTGCCAGAGGCCCTACTTGAGATAGGGATCTTGTGATATAGAACAGCATGATAGGAGACAGTTGCCTCAGTTTACAGTCCAGCTGAACAGGGTGGCAGCAATTGAAAAGGGGAACAGATGAAATGATATGGCCCTGCTCATCAGTTCTGCAGTAATCAGGACCCAACTCCCTTGATTCCTCTTTCAGCTGTTACTCTTTGGCCTCCAATTGCCTTTTCACCTCAAGAAGACACAGACTGTGAGGATGGATACAGCCATAAGCAGCTATATGTGACCAGGTCACCCATGTATGTTACGTGAGTGAATGTGTATACACTGAGAGTTCTGAAACATGCACATGCAATCCCAAAAATACTTGCTTGAATTATACAGGAATTGGACACTTCTCTTAATGTGGCAGTCTAGTCAAATATCTTAAAAGGCAAAGGTTGATCACATTAGAACTAAATTGAAGACAATATTATCAAAATAATACACAAACACAGAACTCTGGGGGAGTTTTCAAGCCCAAGGTCTTAAACAGAATGTGACATCAACATAGAAAATGAACATTTACAAATTTCAACACCCAGTTCCTATCCAAGGAATCCCATCCTATTCCATTTCTAGGCAGCTAAATCTTTTCATTCTCAAATGTTATTAGCCATAAATTCTAAAAGCAAGCATGTCCCAGAATGATATAAATGAAGCAATACAACAGTTACTGGTCCACACAGAAGCTGGACCAGATGGCATCTCTATACATTTTTAAACAATACAGTGTAATACTGTATTAAGACATCTACTTGCATAAGTATATGCAGAGATACAAGACATTAACAATACTTGACACTAATCCTGAGGAAATCAGCATGGAAAAGAACTTGCCTTCTAGAGGCTAGCAAGAGCCCTCAATGGTGATAGGAAAATATTGTTATATATCTATGATAAAAGATTTCTCCCTCTTTGTCTGACATTATTCTCATTGACTTGCTAAGTAATGCTTACCAGTATGCTACCAACATCAATATTAAGGCATTGTTAAATATTCTACATTATTTATAGTATGAAAATATGAATAGCTTTTCAGTCTTGAATCCACTAAGCTCTACAGTCTCCTCAAAGCATTTACATTACCCTTCAGAGGTGATACCCCAGCCCCTAGCTTGCTACTACCTCCCCACCTCGTACTTACCAGAAAGACATGTCCCTCAGCTCCCTTCTCTGTGACCTTGCCTTTGGAGCCAACCTCACAGGTCTCGGTGTCTCCATCAGACCATCCTCCTGCAGGAGGCCCTGTTTTTCAGACACTCCATTACCGTTCTTCAGAAGAAATGGACAGGAATCTGCCTTGCAAGGGCATCCAGGTGTCTCTTGAGCCTGCAACATTTTTTGACAAATTAAGTAAGTAGCCACAGTGAGGGAATTAGGAAAGAGAGCTACACAATTTTCTTGCCTTTCTAAACGCAGCAGGAGAAAAGTACCTTTTATTCCACTATGGTAGCCCAGTCAAATCAACCATGCATAGTATTTTTTCCTAATATATGTCTAAATCCAGCTGAATTTATAAATCTCTGTCTTGTCTAATGAAGATTTTTGACATGTCAAATGTAGCTGCTAGCTCAAAATATCTCACAACATTACAGTATTTCAGCCATTTGGTAACAACACGACAAAATCCTATAGATTTAAAATTGAAAATAATTTACAGCAGCTCCTGCACACGCTGTCCTGCACTCCCTCCAAGAGCCAGCTTCTCTCTAACCTCATAAAACCCTCTCCTGCCTTTGTCGTCTACCCCCTACCCTTCCTCTGAAATGCAGGACTTGCAAAACTTATCAGTGGCCATAATTCAGTTGAATGCTTGAACTTCTAAATAAAAATTTTAAAGACAGTAAATAAAAAGAATAGAAATAAGTCAAAAACCTGAAATATCAAAAGTTCATCTGGTTTTCAGATTTAAGGTGTCAGGCCCTTCTTTCATCACATGTTTCAGGTGCACGAGGGAAACACCACTCACACCCACATTAATGAAAACTTTTTTTATGGGAACATAAACAAAATTAATTTCTCCAAATCCCCAAGCACTTTAGCCCTTGATTCAAGGTTTTGCTTGTTTGCTTGTTTAAATTGCAAGAAAATCTGAGTAAAAGGTGTTGGGTTTGAGGGGTTTGGGTTTTATTTTTTCAGAATTCCCTGTTGAAAATAATTTCTCTTTTCCAATCAATCCTGTCTGCCAACTAGGTGTGCCATCAATTCAATGGCAAATTTGTGTCAGACCATCTTGTTGAAATTTTGGCAGCACACTGCTACATGTGAGCATTCACAAAACACCAGGATTTTCCAGGCTCCCTGCCAAATGAATGCTTCAGAGAATGTATGTATATACTGTATTCCTACAGTCTTCAAAGGCTTAGCTTTGAATTACCTGAATTGTTTTGAGTTTGAGACATCATTAGGTTATATTAAATTACAAAATATGTAAAAATAAGAGCCTGTGCTTACTTGAACTAGCAACCCTGTCACTTTTAACTTTGTGACTTTATCTATGATGACATTTGCTTTTTTGTGCTCTTCTATTTAACAATTCTTTCAGGAGCTGCTTTTCTTTTTTTCTCAGACTTGATTTTAAGCTCCATTGTTTTGCATTTTACTTGGCTGCATAAAAGGTGCATATATCCCTTGCTCTCTTTGTGAATGGGATTTTTCCCAAACATTATTTATCTTAAATCTTCACAGCATTTTTTTAAAGGCTTTTTTTAACTTCCTTCTTTTTTAACCTAATCTATTTGCTACCACCAAAGGATGTCATCTCAGTTTCTTCCTCCTCTCTTTTCCATTTTTATCCCTCTCCCTCCATTGCCTACATTTCCCCATTTATATTATCACCACCCTTCTCTAACACCATCTTTTTGGAGTATCACATCAATTTTTACCTCCAGGAAGATGAACTACAACTAGCAATAAATTGATTTGAATATTTTATTTTTCTTGACTAGGAGCTGAGCCTACACGAGTATTTTGAAATGTTATCAGGCTCAAAACATTGTCAAACCAGGATGGTTTCTGTCGCCACAGAATCCAAACTGAAACTGAATCAAAAGATGCACTGGTTTAATTGCCTGCCCACACACCCATCCGCAGTGCCTCCCTACCCTCACTCCACATTCTCACACGCCATCACCACTATTAGTTTTTGTCATTCTGTCATCCCTCCTCTTGTATCTGTTGCTCTTCTCTCTCATCACCTCCAGCCACTGCTGTTCCTGGAGTGCATCTCTTCTTTATCTTCCAAATTTCCATCCATCTAGATCATGACTCTCACCCAAACAAGGATTTCTCCAAGTTTAATGCTGTTTTGCCAACAGCCTCTCCTACTTCACTCCTTGTAGAGATCTTATCTCATTCCACTTCTACCTGTTCCTCTTTTCCCACTCTTCCTCCTCTGAATGGGGCTGCCAGTGAGTTATTTTTGTTTCTCTTCCTCTATGTTTCTACTGCCTACATCAGTCTACCCTCTTTGCTTAAGATTCCCCAAGCTCTGGTCTTGTTCCCTATTATTTTCAGGTCTCCTTCAACATCATCCACCAGTGCTTCAAAAATTCAGCCTGTCACCCACTTTTTCTGGGACTTCCAAATCTTTTCAGCCTTTGAGGAGAATTGTCAGCTGTGACATTTCTCTGAGATCTTCTTCTCTTTTACTCAGACAGGACATTAACTCTTGCTGGGTTGTATGTAGCTACATCTTGCCTGCTTTCCCTTCTCATTAGAACAACAGAGCAGGTTTGTGATCTGAACTATCCATGCCAGAAGAAACACTGGACTGACCTTCCATCTGTGTACAAAGCAATCCTCCGTTTTTTCACCAATAAGTCCTATAATGCCTTTCTTTCCCTTTTCTTTCAGTATTTCCAAAAAGTGTATCTTCTTTTTCTTTAGCCCTCACATGTAGCTTTTTCTTCACCTATATATATTCAGACCAATGTTTTAAAGGTAATCTCTTTCATTTTTAGAAGAAGGTTCTACTTGGGTTATCTCCAGGCCTTTTACTGTCTCTTCATACCCTGGACCAAGAGTAAGCCTCTTAAAAGGCTCCCACCCATAAAATCTTCCACTAGGTGGCTTGAAAGGTTCTCGTAATAAATTTTCAAACACATTTATGCTTTGTCTTCCACTCTCCCAGATGCTCAGGAGCCCCTGTCTGTAAATTTCTATGAAACAATTCATTATTTCCCTTCAGCATTATCTTTAAAGCCCTCCATTTTTTGGGCTGCCTACAAAAGACTTGACAACATTTAGACCTCTGGTATGCTGAGGTCACTCTCTATGATGCTGACTAATATTTTCTGTGTTTCCTGGTGTTCCTCCGTCTGCCTGTGTCCATCTGTTGTTTCCTTGTTCATCCTGGTAAGCTGCTCGGAGGCGGGACTCACTTGCTGTTCCCTGCCGGCACAGCTGCTGCAGCCTGCAGTCCCTGGCCGAGGCTTGTGCCCTTAGGATCTCTGCTCCCACAGACTGCATGGGATAACCAGGCCCGTTCCTCACTGAGGAGCTGCCTACCCCCTGTACCGGGAGTTTTGGCCAGGCTGCTCTCGGGATGGCTGCTGGCTTAAATGATCATTTTCCTCTGGTGCCTTATGCCCCAACATTGCTCACCATCACCAGTGGAAGTTATTTCGTTGACCTCACTTAGTCAATATCACAAAATACCAAACAATCTGGCAGAGTAAGGTTCCCTCTGTGGGACAGCTTCCCCACAGCATGTGTCTACCTCAGGGCCAGCCTTGCTAGTCCATCCATTTAATTCACTCAGAAAATCACATTGAGACGGTAGGACATAAAGAGACCCATTTGCCCATTGCACTAATCTAAGCCTTTTTATTTGCTGCAGTATAAGTAGGGACCTGTGAAGAAAGATGATTTAGCATAAAAACCTGCCCAGCATGCTGATAAGAGAACTATGAATAGATCAGTGTTAGAGGTGCAGGACAGGTCATGATAGTGTAATGGCTGTCAGAGAGGAGGCTGCTAACACCTCAGCCGAACTAAATGAATTCTCCCCAGGTCTCTTGCTGAAACGTAAAAGACAGAAACTAGAAATCCAGCAATAAATGCAAGATTTTACCAGCTTGTCTCAGACTGGATGGTACAGGAGGATGGTGGCGTGGATGCAAGTGAGAAAAGCGCTAGAATGCAAAGTTAACAGTGAAGGAGGGCAGAAACCCACAGCTGGTACTCTTTCTTCAGGATGGCAAAGGCTGATAAAAGTTTTGAAATCCTAAGCTGAATTATTAGAAACCCAAATATGAGCATACTGTATTACTCTCCTAGCCTCTGCTGCTTTCAATGAATGGGGAAAATTATTTAATTTTTTTGACAATTGGACTCCAGAAATTCTAGATATTTAAAGATGTGATGAAGGATCATTAAGGAGAAAGAAAGCATGTCCTGGTCTATAAAAAAACCTATAAAAATACAAGTAAACAAATAAGCATTTTCTGTGGGACCAATGAGACTCTACTCTTGTTTCCATTTAGCAGTATTCCATACCTTCCCTGTGTGCTGCCTGTCCTCAATATGTAACACCACAGCCATACAGCTCCTGACCTCATTCCAACTGAGCGTGCATCCATCCTGATGGCATTTAAAACAATATTTTGGGTTATCATCTCATATGGCAAACTCTTTAATTTGCAGCTCACTAAATGCAATCTCTTTAACCTTATAAAGTCAAGCATTATTCTGTTCTCTTTCAAATCCTCCTCAAAATCAATCCTTTGAGGCTCACACATTCAATGTGAAAAATTATGAGAGAGAGAAAATAAAAGGTCTAACAGAACCCCTTTCTCTTTCTCATGGCATATCAGAGAATCCCAAAAATAAGATTCCAAAGGTCCTTGAGATGACAGCAAATCCTTTGGCCCAATTCAGCTGTGCATTGAACTTTCTTCTCTAAAACTTCCCCTTTGCAGTGCTTAGCTCTCACAATACTATGAAAAAAGTTCTGTCTTCTTGTTGCAGCATTAGGGCTTTTTTCATTTTTATAGAGGGCGGAGTATAATTTCAGCCCATGAAAACAGTAGATTCTGTAAGTATCTGTGCTTCCCAAGTGTTTACTTTTCATTAGACTATTTTTAATTTCACAGTTATTTTTCTCCAGCATTAAGTAAAGCTCAGGTAGATACTAACACTTTTATCCCTTGAACATGTTTAGACAGGCTTTTTAGTCTTTCATTCATATTATTTTTGACTGGTATACAAAAGTCCTCCAAATTTAGAAACATTTGGAAATGTAATTAATGCTGCTTGTCCTGACTTCTAGAGAAGACAAATGCTAAATAAGACCTAGATAAGATAGAAACCTTACTTTTCTGTATGTAATTCATAAATTTCTTAAATCTATAGTTCAAGAATTTCAAAATATTGAGGGGTTTTAAATATTTCCATTCTAATACTTCTTACTATATAAATTTTACAAGAGCATCTAGCTCATCTATATAGTCAAGACAATTCTAAATGTTTCAGGTTAGATGTTCCAAAATGGGGACATCCAAAACAAGTGACTACTTGTCATCACTGGTATATTTTTAGGACCTTATGCCTTTAAATTATGTTAATGTACTTTCCTGTCTTATTATTTAGATTTCATCAAAAGCTTCTGCTAAAGGGCAGCAGTTCTATCAATTTAGTACAGAAGATTTTCAAGGTGTTCTTCAAAGAACCATTCAGGTGCTAAGACAATAAGAGAACAAATAAAAGAATGAGAAAAAATATCCTGTTGAACTGCTTCCTCTGGGTATCTAATACAACTGAAAAAAATAATACCATGTGTAGTCTTGGGAGGAAAGTTTATCCAGTGTCACCCTAGGTGCTGCAGGACACAGGCAAACTGATTTGTCACATTGCTGAAGTACAGTCAAGATCAGGATCCAAAACTGAATTCCTGATCTTTGCATAGTTTGGTGTGGGATTTTTGAGTCTTTTCATCATACTTATTTTACATTATATTCAGGATTTCTGGGAAAGGATATTGGTGAATGCTTGTTTTATACAGATGCAAATGTGAGGATGGACACGAAGTCCTCCTTCCCTCGCACTGGACATGGTGAAGTGTATCGGTGGGCTTATATCTTTGATCTGAGGGTTTTGATGGTCTCCTGAGAGGGTGGGGGGTTGCGGGGGCTGCAGGGGCCAGGGCTCCCGCGGTGGGGCGAGACAGAGCTTTCACATGCGGTAGTGGAGTGTTTCGAATTCCCGCAGTCTTGAGCTCATGGTGTCTGTCCCTGCCTAGCAGCGGAGGCTCCGTGCAGCAATTGCAGGGTCCTAGTGCAACTCCCGAACAGCTTCTGCCGCCAACACCGCTCCCAGCTTATCCCTTCCCCGTCCCCGTGGTCTCCCGGCTACCTTAGATATGGCCTACTGGCGATAGCAAAGAAGGGTCTTCTGTGGCAAAGCTTCTTAGATGTTTATTGCTGCTTGTTGGTAACAGCCATGTGGAGAAAGACGCCGACCCGTGGCAAAGCTTCTTAGATGTTTATTGCTGCTGGCTGGTAACAGCGATGTGGAGAAAGACGCCGATGAACACATGTCATGCCCTTTTAAAACCTTAGGGTCCCTCATGACCCAGGGTGACCTATCCCAGGGGACACAGCGACAGCGCAATGCCCTCTGGGAACTGTAGTTCCGAGAATCCCGAAAACATGGAGGATTGCAAGGAAACCTGGGAAGGAGGGTTCTTTTCCCTTATCAAGGTGTGTGAGCTTAGCACTGTCTCCCCAGGGTGGACTGCTCTGCCTCCCACAGTGAAGGACAACTTCAGCCTCAAGTCAAGGCCCATTGTGGGCAGAAGGGCCTCCAGGAGTACTCACTTGGGACCACAGTTCTAGCAATTGCCTTTCTGGATTCTTGTCTTTCTATTCCTTTTCACATTCTATTTCTTTCTTGGTGGGCAGAGAAACTTGAGCTCTTCACCCCAGTGAAACTGAGGAGAGATCTCTGCTCCCAGAGACACAAGGTCTCAGTTCCTCTTCCAATTTTTCCAAGGAGGTGGATGATTTAAGCATCAGTTCTAAAGCACCTTCTGGCATTAAACAAAGGGAAATTTAAGTGCTCTTATACTTGGCCTGAAAGGAAAGTAGGCAGCACTTCATTGATACACTGACCGGTGAGCAAACATACTCCCTGGCAGACCTCCAGCCTTCACTTTCCCCAGAGATGTTCCAAGAAGAGCAATGTCAGAGCTCAGATTCAGAGTTCAAACTGTATCTAATTATAATCAAGCAATATTATCGTGGAAAACTTCTTCCAACTACATTTGGAAAACGTGTGAGGTAGCCAAAGCATCCCTGAAAGTCTTCAGAGAATCTTGGCTCAACAAGGGGGTCAAAAAACAAAACATTGTATAACAGCTCACCATCTGTTCCGCACTTTTAAATTCTGCCTCAGCACAGAGAGGGGAGTGACACAAAGAGGAGATTTGAACTCAGCCTCAGAGAACACCAGCATTTTTTCTTGCTTGATTGTGTACTAAAACTGCCTGTAAAGTCAATAACTTCCTATGGCTTCACAGCAAAGCAGAAAGATTAAAAAAGAGTCATGGTCCTTTGAAGATGTGGAAGGCAGTAAGTGAGTAGGCTGAATCCTCTTCGGATTTGAAAGTCTATGCAGTGCTAACAGTTCTGCTTTAAGGTGTCAAAATTGCCTTAAATCTTTACCTTTGTTACATCCTGCTGGTATAGACATGTAATAGAATAGGCCTGACTATTCCAAACCATTTAGACAGCATCATTTTTCTGCCTGCATTTTTTTGAAACACGGCCGATTAGCACCTTTTATTTATTTTAAATTTGTTTTGTTGTTTAATGAGTAAACACTTTTAATTACTTTAACTAGAACAGCACGTCAATGTAATGTACAGCATGGAACCCCACTAGATTTTACTGTGGCTGGTAGCAACTCACAAACATGAAGTTCCAAACCAAATACTTAACCCTCTGTCTCTTTGTTAGGCTATGAACTTGTCCCTAAGCTCAGTGCAAAGCCGGAAGTCTAAGAAATACTTAAGAGCAGAAATATTTTGCTGCTTTCTGTTTCGAAAACCAGGCTAATATATTTAAAAGGAGAAATAAAAACAGAAGGGAGGAGAAGGAGGCATAGCATGGGGTGCAGCATGCCCCATGTCACCTTTGGTGGCAACCTGGCCAAGGCTTGCACAGTAACTCAGTGCCCTCCACACAGAAACTCCTTGTCTGGGAGGTGGTGTCCTGTTCCTAGCATTGCAACCCCTGGAGCTCCCTGAAACACAGGGCAAAGCTGGAGCCCTGCGGCAGCACAAGCAATCAGTCCAGGGCAGGCTGAGAGTTGAGCAGAAAGCACTTTCTCAAATAGTTCCTCCCCTTCACCAGACTGGGTGCCAACCCTTCCCTGGTTTGGTGCCAAGTCCAGCAGCTTAGTTAGGCTGTTGCCAAGGACCTAAAACAGCCATTATTTCTGTAGGGACAGCAGCACCACCTTTCTCTCCCCCTTGTCTACTTCTTTGTTAGAGCTTTTCACAGAGCTGGAAAGCAAGTTTTTTAAACTGCAGTAATATAGTTGCTCTTAGTATTAAAAAGAATGATCACTACACTCATTTGCTGCTCCCCAAAAACAAAATGCATGGCCCCTTTCAGTAAAACAGTTTGTCCCCATCACATACATCCCTGGGCTAGTCCTATGAATTTTCCAGCCTCCTACTACAGCACCATGAAGAGCTAATCTGGACTGCATATACACATTCTTGGCATCAGGTATCTTCCTCAAGAAACCCCTGCTGTCTTGTGGGGATTGTCAAATTAGTTTGAGGTATAGCTTGAGTGCTGCCCCTGAGCATACTCCCATAAGTTTCTATCACAGACAAACTGTGCTTTAAGCTTCAGGCAGCTGACTTAATGGAGGGCAAGGGATGGTAGATTGAAGCTCAAGTGTAGCTGACCTTCCAGCCCATAAAGCAGCGATGACCTGACTATCCTGTGCTAATACAAACACTCCTGCTGACAGCACATGACCAGAGCTGCTGGCATACAGCTGCAAAAAGCAGGAGATGGCTTGGCTTGGGTGCTGACAGGGTCCCTGTTCCTGCCTGACCCTCACCATCACACTGCACATGCCTCTGAGCTACATGGCAGTCAGTTCCTGAGCTCCCACAGGCAAGGGTGCACTTTCCGGCCTAAATCATCATCAGTTATAGCTTGCCTTAAAATGGGAAGTTGTTAATTATTTATATTAAGCCTTTCTTATTCCTTGGGCTGAGCTTTGAGCTAAAATGTCCTGAAATGGTACGGCTTCAGCTTGGCTACTTGCGTTAGCACTGCAATGAAGATGTTTAGCACAGGTACAGAGAATGTAAATCTATCATATAAATATAACAGTGTAATAGTTACCATATAAACATATAAACATTTCCTTCTAACTTTTTCAAGGGTTTCTTAAATAAATAAGACTTACACAACTTGTCTTAACTTTTCAGCCTCCTGTCTGTCTATGAGTTTGGTTCCCTTCCTCAGTAACTTTTACTGCATTACTCCAAACAAATTTGAAAATTGCTCAAGTGTCTTTGAGCAAGTTAAGAGAGATCTTCTTGCAGTTCTAACTAAGGAAGACACTGAAATAAGAGCTCCATTTTAAACAGAAGTCAGCAGACCTAAGTGCAAATATCAGCAGGAATTCAAACTTAGTAATTTCAGCTTTTTATGGAATTACTTGCTAGCATTACAAGTTACACACATTGAGATATGTAGAGAATGATTAACATGAGTCAAGCATCTTCTTAAGCATATGGAGTTTGACAAAGCAGCGAGCAGGGGGCAGGATGTGATAACCATATGCAAGTATCTAAAGCATTCAAATAACAGCGCAGGAGAGAAATCATAGAAGCATAGAATGATTTGGGTTGGGAGCCACCTTAAAGATCATCTCATTGCAACCCCTCTGCCATGGGCAGGGACACCTTCCACTAGAACAGATTGCTTAAAGCCCCATCCAAACTGGTATTGAACACTTCCACTGCCACAGCTTCTCTGGGCAACCGGTTCCTCACCATTCCTATAGGGAAAATTTCATTCTATGCGAAGTCTACTCTCTTTCATTGTAAAGGCATCACTCCTTATCCTATCACTACACGTCCTTGTAAAAAGTCCCTCTTCAGCTCTCTTCTAGGCTCTTTTAAGTACTGGAAGGCGCTATGATGTATCCCTGAAACCTTCTCCAGAATGAACAATCCCGATGCTCTCAGCCTGCCTTTAGAATCACTGTGGCTATGGGCTGGCCAAGTATGAATGCTTAATGGCAATTTACATAAACTTCTGCACCCCTCTGTGAAGCTGTCAGTCTCATAGGGAAGCACATACATTTCACACAAGCAGGAGAGGAGCCCAGCATAACAGCTACCGCCAGTGATAAAATCCACACTTGAAAGGGATCAGAATGACCAGAAACTTCATATTCTGGTCTAAAATCTGCTCACTTAGTGAGACATCCCTCCTTCACCCTAAAAACCTCATCTACAAAACTGAATTAATTTGACTCCTGAGACTGTGAGGAAAACCCAATATAAGTATTCAAATGCCACACACAAAGGTGGTATAAAATCTTGAAAACACAGAAAGCGATGGCTTCAGCCTTCCTGGTGTGTGGTTCTTCTTCCCTCTGAGCTCTGTGACTTACTCCTGAGTTGTAAAGTCAAGCCTGTCAGTCCCTTCCTGAGTGCTAGTTTTGATTTATAATATACCTTCAACCCTGAAAGACAGCATGTTGCACATACAAAGTTTTCTCAGCCACTCTCACTGCTCACCAGATTTATTGTCTTCAAATAGTTCTGCCTGAGTTCCACTCCAGGTTTCTGCACACTGGCTCTGTTTCGTCTGCCTGAGGTTAACCTTCTTACAACTCTCTAGTATTCATTCAGTCCAGGAATATAATCCCCAAGGATTTCAAGATCTCTTTACTATAGCAGCATTTCCAGTTTCTGACTGTGGAAGAAATATTGATGTGAGTTCCTTGAAACCCTTTCCCTATGAAGTGTCAATAATTATCATCTTGGCATACAAAAAGGAGACTTTGGCAGGTTGCCCAGTAACATCAAACAGGTCTGGAACAGTCACAAGAGCTCAGCTTTCTGTAACAGTACCTGACATGATTGTAAGAAATCACATAATTGACTTCTAGGAATTTGAAAAGAAGATATATTTCTTGTTTAATTTTTATCAACAACATTAAGACCAATCCTTTTGATACTGGGTTGCCAGAATTCAAACATAAACTCTGACTTCTTTCACTATTTATTTAATTGCTGTTTCAGTTATGAAAGCATGTTTTTCCTACTGGTTTTAGTCACAAAAAAATGTCCTGGCCAGAGCATTCTTGATTTAATTTGGTAATTCTATATGCTATGAGGTTTTAACTAAAGCTGTATAAAACTTTCCTCAGATTTTTTCTGAATATTTTTTTCCTATTTTGAGACTAAAAAGGAAAAAAAAAAAAGGAAGAATTGCAAACTAAAAATAAATATTTATGTTTTAAAAAGCAAGATGCAGCTATCAGAATTTAAACTGATTATAAACCACAGGAATCATTTGACCCAAGCCATATCAAAACAATGTAGGTCAGCATATACCATTTGGCCCAAAGTTTCTTAGAGAAGCACATGAATTTGAGTTAACCTGACCTCACTGGAAGTGCCAAATTGATTAACACTTAGAATACCTCACTTCTTATATATGCATCCATTGACGCCTGAATTGCATCCTTATTAAAAGTTCTTTAAACACCACCATATTCACCATCCCAAGGGAGGCAGTTTATCCCACTTATTTCAGCACTGATTCAGAGTAATCAGGTATAAAAGATCCTGTGTTCAAGATATTCATGCTCAAATCAAACTACTAAATATACCCCAGAAACTATATTCCTCAGTGTCAAAGTGTCTCTGCTTTTCCTTTAATTTTTGCCTTTACTTTCACATTTTTTGCTTCTATTTCTGTATTCTCAGTGTATCCATTTCTAAGATCATAACATAATCACTGAGCTCAAAAAGATTATTTGAAATTCCAATATGTCTGCAGGTTCACCAGTGCATTAGAAAGGAGACCATATTACATGCCAGAAACACATATACAGAGGAGATGAAGCAAGAGGAGTTAATAAGAAATTGCTAAAAATAAATACAATTATGTATGACACTGAAATACCAAATGAGAAAGAAATCCGGCCATAATCCACTGGTCAACCGATGGAGGTTTTTCCACTTTAAGACCTTTCTAACAGCAGCTAGAGAAACTGATGGGGAAAAAAAGAATCTTATTTTATAGACTGATACATGAACTGTTCTGAATATATTAGTTATGATATTTCTTCTTTATGGCTGTTATAGTAATTCTGCACAAAGTCCCAAGATCCATTCAAACTCCACAAGCACACAAAACTTCCTGTTACTAGCACTTAATCAGCCCTACAATAGACATTATAAACCTACAGCTCAAATAGAGAAATCAGCAAGGAAGGGAAAGAACTGTAAGAGTATTCTGTGAGAAAATGCAAGCAGAGCTGAAAACTGCTCTGTCACCCTCTGATGCCCCCTCCCATGATCTTTATCAAGTGATTTCTCTACTTCTTTTCCCAGTTTACACATCCTGCCACGTTCAGTAAACACAAAAAAGTCAAATATGTAAATGCAGAACTGAAAACAAAGGGCTACCAGGAAACAGGAAATCACCAGCTGGCACAAATCACCGTTGCTTGACTGAAGTCACTTTGCGCTGGTGGATGAGCCAACTCCGTGTTTCTACTCTAGCAGTCAAGTGGCCCTGGGATCCCACAGCACTCTTTCTTATTTCTACTCATTTCATTGCTATCGTATCTTTGTTAAACCCCTGAAAAAAAAAGAAAAACAAACAAACACAAATAAAACCGCCAAAGCTGTGTCTTGTAAAACACTATTTAAAAGCAATATCTAAATAAAAATGCCTTAATAAAAGGATAGTTGGGGCTTTCACATTGTCATCAATTACTCTGTCTGAGCGGGTAAGATGGAAATACACACACCATGCTGACTGCCACCCTTCTCAGCCTGCCATGAATGTTGTGCTACATGGCTCAAACACACTCATTAGGTAAGTGGTTGTCAGTGAATCTTGAAGATCAAAACAGAAGATGCAAGAAATCTGTTATATAAATAAACTGGAGATCAGACACACAGGACATTACAAGAAGACTGGTTTCCATCTAGTAGAGATGGATTTGAATTTGTTTGTGTTACAGAAGAATGAGTTACAGAGATCTGAGAAAAGTATTACAGCGCTTACCACAACTAGCAAACAACTCTTTTTAAAATCTTTTTTAGAGTGCTAATATCTTGCTCACCCTCCTGTTTCCCCCTTCAGTTTTATAAGAAAGGCTCTAACACAGCCAAGAGGGAAATATTTTGAGGTAGTGATCAGATATTTTTTCCCTAAAGCAGATAGCACAATTGATTCTTCATATATCAGTATTGCCCAGCGGGAAGCTAAACTCTGAAATCTTTCTGGTCAGAAGCAAGTCTCAGCCTTCAATCTTTGCATTTCCCAGTCTCTCTGAGACAACCCATATCATACAAAGGAACGCAGTAAAAGGGGTGTGCCAAACACCAGTTACTGTGATGAAGAATGAGGGACAAATCACATGGCTATGCCAGTGCATGCAGAGCCCATGCATTTCTCCAGTTTTTTATCTGGACCTGGGACAAGACTTGCAGAGTGCAGTATAGCTTATTCCCATCCTTTCTGGGCAGTAGTTCCTCATTTCATTCCTAGAGATTCTGGTTTTCAGATTCCGGAATCATAGAGATTATTTCCATCTTTAAAGTACATTTGTAGTGATGTCCAGGGCTGAAAGGAGGCTGGAAACTCACAGGGAAAAAGTCCATCTGATTCGTGACATGGAAATACCATTGCTCAGGGTAAAAGAAATCTTTCTGAACACATTCATTCCTATTTCTGTCTCCCTGAGGAGAATATCTGTAAGGGAGGCAATGTAAGTGGCCTATTCACAAGCCCAGAAGAATCTTTTAAAACATTCACACTCAGACAAAGACTTGTTAATTAATTTACTGCAGATTTGGCGTGAGAAGTGGAGGCACTCTGCAGGATTTGGGTGTGCTGTGGAACAATACTCTCATGTGACATGACAGAAACACAAACACATATACTCTAAACAACCAACCATACCGGCCCCAGTTGGGAGGCCACAAAACAAGAACATTTCTAATGACAGACCCTACCATCAATTAGTTGTATGCCAAAAAGTAAGCCCAACCAAGACTCCCCCAGCCAGTTTCTTCCCAAGTCACCTGCATCAGGCCTCACTTTATCTACCCAACCACCCATTAGCAATGTCACTGTCTCTCCTCAGAGCTGTCCTTGCATTCTGTCCCTCACCCTGGCATGGTCCAGAAACTCCCCAGCATTTCAGTGCTGACCTCCAGTTTCATCCATCATTTTCATTATGGAGTCGAGACTACTGTTCTTAGGACTGACCTATTCAGATGAGCCATGTCTAAACCTTTATTTCTATATCAGTTTCTTTTTTATCATTTATTTCTATGCAGTCCAACAACCTAGTCTTCATAAAATTCTACCAAGATAAAAAGTGCTTATGTGGGTTTTAGCTTATTCACATCTTTATCTGCAGCTTGATTGTCATGCAAAACATGAGTGGATGAATCCTTACTGCTGGAGGTATATTTTCTCCCACAGTATGGCCCTTTTAAATAAAATTTCATTCATTCATTTCTTTAAAAACCATTCTTGATATCAGTTCAGGTCACATCTGTTAATCCAGTGTCAACTCCATTATTGTCAATTACCTTACAAAACCTAGATTTTAGCATGAGAAATAGAAATATTCATCATGTCATTTTATAACCCACCAAGTGCTTATTCAGACTAAAGCACTGATTTCAAAATCACAGCAAGCAACTAAGACATAATTAAACTTTTATCCCTGCAGATTTTGAGAGATATATATTTCCTGCTAAAAAAAAAATTAAAAGAAACAAAATAGTTTTCTGTAGTGGGAAGGTTTAGTTTCGTTTGATGTAAGAGTAGGAAGAAATATTTTCATATAAGTACTGGACATGAGAGATAAAAATTAAGACAGCAAGCAAGTTTTTTGGGGGATTTTTACAATCAATATTTTATTTTGCATAACACCTTGATGTTTTCCTATATTTTGCTTCATTTCCCCACTTCTACATTAGAGTAAGAATAGAATTTATCTGCTTCTGCATTAAAGAAAAGTTTTACGTCTGGGACCAACTTAGTGAAATGCATCTATCCCTTTTCCAGCACAGTGGTCAGCTGCGTAAATATTACATTATTATTTCTGAGCCACCTGTGAACCCTTCCCATGCTGCAAACAACACCAGTTGGAGAAATAAGCATCTTGGACTATCATTTGGGACAATCATTTTGTCCATAAGTATAAGTGGACTTTTCTTGTCAAGATCCTTTAGCCTAGATCACAGGGAAAATGCAAACAGGAGCCAGGATCCAGGAAACTGCTTCAAGGGTGCCTGTAAGCAGCATGTTACCAGCTGCACCAGCCAAGGGCTTCCAAAGCCAGTGCCAGGTACTTCCATTCTGCCCTTCACTGCCCCAGCTCCACTGATAACCTGCCCTGGGTCACCTCCCAGACAAAAGTGCGTGGGTTT
>VYZT01040850.1:0-13473 GCA_013400735.1 Pomatostomus ruficeps
ATTTTAATTTTTTAAATTTTATTGTGTTATAATGCTACAAAAGCTTTTTAGTAAAAACTAAAGGAATTCAAAGGATAAAATTCTGTTTTCAGTAACATGCACATTTCCAGCATTAATTCTGAAATTAGCAGCATAGTACCTTATTTCTAGTATATGTTTAAAAATAATACTCAATAAGCTTAAAGTTAATTATGTACAATATTCCTCCAAACATTGAGAGAGAAATTAAAATATCCCTTTAAGTGCTCTCTTAACAAATGTGTGGATGAGACTAGTTTTCTATACAAAATTTGTATTTCATTATATTAAAGACAACTCACTATTAGTTCCCTGTGAATTTTCCCTTACATATGAAAACCACTGTAGGTCTTTGAATTTAAACTTTCTCTATATCTAGCATAAGTTAGTTTAAAAATACGGAAATGACTCCTTGAGATTCAGCAATATGCTGAATGGTCTTATGTTCTAATGTTTCTAATATCTGTAATTATGTTCCAAACTTTTGTATATATTTGGGTCATAATTAAAAGGTGGATAACTATGAAAATACTTTCTTTAAAAATATAGTGAACCTTTAGATCATGTGCCTAAGGGTTAGACACACAGAGTGATGTTGTTTAGCTTAAAATTGTACTCAGGAGTGTGATAAACTGGAATATCTTATTAACAAGTCTTGTTATCTGCTGTCCTCTTGGAATGTCTAATGATCTGGTAGACTTTGGAATGAATGTAGATGATAGACCAGGCATTAGAGACACTGAAAGTAAATACCATGTGAAGTATGGACAGTCAGAATATTCAGTGATACATATGCTGAAAGTTTTAGACACTGTTTAACAGATTGCATAAAACAGGTGTTTGAAAAATAATCCTTAGCTAAATAAATACTGATGTATTTTTATTTTCCTCTAGTGGGTGATGTGCAAGTTTCATGTTACAGAATTCTTTGTAGCCTCTATTCTCTTGGGACTGGAAAGAACATCTATGTTGAAAGGTATTAAGTGTAAAACTCAGCATGCAAACTTTTCTCTTCTTTAGGAGTCTGTTGCTTAGGTAATAAAGCAGTTTGGATGAAAGGTGAATTTGAAAGAGTGAGAGATGTTTAAAACACACTTTCCCTTGAAAGTAGTTGCCTGTTTGGCATTCAATTCCACAGGGAAAAAACTCTCAATAAAAGTAAATAATTCATCCTGCATATGGCATTATATCTGCAGGGAGTTTATTTTTCCCATAGGAAAAGCTAAATTTATCTTTGAGTTGCCATTAGGTTCTCAAAGCTTTTCTACCACATATTGCTGTGGTAAGTAGGCTGAGTGCTAAGTACAAAGCATCTGTTTCACACGTAAGTCTACACAGACTTCTCAAAAGAGTTGTCCTGAGCATAAAATCCTGAGGATATGTAGAGTATTCTGACAACCATTAATTCTACAAAGGAAACCACTAGTTACTTGTACTTTAAAAATACTAAGGTCTACAATTCCTTTAAGCATCTAGTTGCTGTGCTATGTTTCAAGCCCTTTCTTCCATTAAAAGGGGATCAAATCTGTATCTGTTAGCTCAGAAAAAAGAACCCTAATTGCTTGTCTATCACAAGACAGGAACCAAGATAAGAATAACCTATCCTTATACTTATGAAAGTTTAAGATCCATAGGGAGAGAAAGACTAAACTGCAGGAAATTCCAGTCTGTAGTCTGATTAGGAGAGGCTAGTGTGAGGAACGCTGATCTCCAATTCCCTCCTTACAGAGTTTATTCAGAATTCTTTCATACAAAATACAGGAGCCGTCTGGTGGACAGATCTTTCCTCCCACTCCGTGTGCATGCATGTGTGCACAAGCTGTATGTTCTCATTCAGCCATTTATGCATCCATCACTAATCACAAAGCTATACTCTCTTCTCTTTCTGGGCTTCAAAATCTTAAATACTCCTTTACATAGATCTGATCTGAAAAATAGGAAGTGCCTTACCCCTTATCTAACTAGCAGTCAGGTCTCCTCACAGGAAATGAAACATGATTGTGTCTGAGCTGCCTTTCAATTAGAAGAGCTCACAGCACAGCCCTCCATTTTATTGGCAAAATCTGTAAGCACGGGACAGTTTCCTTAAACATGGATGCTAGCAGCATCATCTTTGCCTACTGCAGTTGTCTTCTTAGAATAGAAGAGTAATCAGATTAGATATATCCAAGGAAACTAATTAGTCTCCTGAGGCTGTGTGAGAGGTTTTCAACTGTGGATTTCATTTAGTTTGTTTTTAACTAGTCTCAGGCTCCTAAATTACAGTTGTAGGCAGATATCAGTGTCTAGGTGGGAAGGAGGATTTCAAACACAGTGCTCAGTGTTTCAGCAAAACTTAGCAGTGAGTGATTGAGCTGACTTGAACAGTTATTCAAGTTAAGCAATGTTCAGTTTCAGGACCAAACTGCAGGTTTTTCTCCCTGCCAAAATTCAGGCACATTATGCAGTTTTACCTTTCATTGCAGAATGAGTCATGGTTCACTTTTCATAGATAAATATATCTTTTTATGGCTGAAATAGTTCTGCTGATTCTACAACACTACTGGCTGCAGGGGCTCAGGACTAATACCTAGTTGGATTGCTGCTGCTGTCCTGTTAAGACAAAATTCTGTTGTCAAGTGTTTTATCCTTTGTACAAATACTGTTAGCTTCTTAAGGATGTTGGAGATGTTCCTGATTTTTCTGTGAACGTTTCTTCTCTAAAAGTCTCAATGGTTCATAAATGTTGAGAACTGGATGCAAAATGCTGTAGCTTTTGATTACTTTGAGCCCTAACACTCTACTGACAAGTACAGTATTATTGCTATAGGCATTTTGGTATTAATTTCTTTTTTCCCACTGCATCAGAAGTGTAGATCCTAAATTTGGGCTTGAAAACTCTGTTTTCATAGCCAGTACCCAAAAATTGTATGACCCTTTATAGCATCTTGGTCTTTTATTGGTTAGCTTATAGAAACACATTTTCAAATAATTTTTAGCATGAATGATGAAACATCTGTAACAATAACAAGAAATAAAAAATTCTGCATGAGTTAAGAATTTATACCAGCTTTTTAATGTAAATAATTAAATATGACAAAATTAACTGTGGTATTCCACCACATGGTTTGTGTACACTGGACTCTATCTGGATTTATATGGGATTACTTGTTATTTGAATCCTTACAGTGCACCTCCACACAGCTAATTCTCTGAGGTACTGGATACCTTTCTTTGTGGTATTTCACTTGTCTTGGTGCACTAATAGATGATCCTTGAAAAGACACCCTTCCCTCACACTTGGCAGGAATCGCCTCCAGAGGCTGAGAGTTTCTGTCCTTTTCCCAAGCCCTTTTGCAATGCCCACATCCCAGGACAGGGATCCCAGTTGCTTGGCTTCACTACCATCTAATTTCATATTGTGAGCCACGATATCCCAGCGTGTGAGCAGTCAGGTCACCAGGGGCTCACCTGACTGGTGGATGAAATCTATCGCACATCTTGCAGCTCACCCAGGGATAGGGATCAGGCAATTATCTCTCACCCTGAGTGTTCCTTCTATTGTGAGGGCCCTACTTCCTCCCTCACTAAGAAAACTGATTTTCCCTTGGATTTTTTTCTTCTGTATAGGGGTTACTGCTACTGGCACAGGTTGTTCCTCTGGTTCAGCTGCATTTTGAGTGGCCACAATGCGTTGATCTGCTTTCCTCCTCCTCCCTCTGAGGGTGCTGTTTAGTATCAAGCAGTGTCCAAAAATAGTAGCCAGAGCCCAGCATGTTGCAAAACTTTGCACCTCCCTGAAACTGCCACAGCAGTTTTATTTCAAATATTCTGCCACTTTATCAGGCACTATAGTTGCTTGGGGGTGAACTCAAAAACCATTGGAGCAGAATCATCCGAAAAAAGCTGGCCTGTTTTCTTCCACCTTCCATCCCACTTGTGACCATCCACCCTTGGGGCAGATCTCTGAAATACTCTCCTAAAAATCTCTTTTGTAACTCCATGGTGTGGATGAAAGTGAGGAGACCCAGCAGACCAAGCAACAAAAGCATGCTTTCCTTAACATCCAAGGGAAGTCCAAAATCCTCAAAAGCTGTTGTAACAGGCCTGAAGGAGGAAAAGGGGGTGAAAAGCTGGGGAAAATTATCTACCCTCTTCTTCCCACGGGCTGGATATAATTATTAATGGACTCCCTGAGGTAGTGCCCAAGGTAAGGGCAGGATAGCAACACTGAATACACATTCCCAGATGACTCTCATTGTCCTTGTTGTTATCATGTCATAAGCTGATTTATTAACAGTGCAGCAGCAAAGCAATCCTGATCCCTCTCCCTGCTCTGAAATATATAATCATAAGGAGCACTTATTACATATACAGGAATATATACAGGGTTAGGCACCACAACCATGCGAATAGACCAAGCAACATTGTGACTGGTGGCTCTGGACCTAATATAACAAAGGCTTAGATCACATTTTTTCCTACCCACTCTGGCCAGATCTGTTGTTATAGCAACCCTTCCTGCCCTGTGGGGGGTTGTGGGGGTGCCAAATAAGGGTGTTGGTTTCAGAATGTTATTCCCTCAGTATTCCCACTGAAACACTCCAAACCACGTGCCACTTGCTCAGTCCCTCCTCCGCCGTCCCTGCGGAGGATGGAGAGAAGAATTGGAGGCACTGAAGGTGAATATCACGGGTTGAGATAAGAGCAATTTACTGGAAACAGTAACAAAATAAGGCAACAAACAGCAACAATACTAATGACAGTGTACAAGAAAGAAGCGAACAATTCACATGTGATTGCTCACCATCACACAAGACGCCTGACAATGTCTGGCCCCAAGGGGTCAATGACATGAGGTGGTACCGAATAACCTCTGGATCCTGGCCATTCCAAAAATTAACCCTGTCCTGATCAGAACCAGAACATTGGTGGAGGTGGGGTTTTTTTAAACCATTTTTCTTACACCACTATGATCTTTAGTAGTTCTTTTCATGTGAGAAATTAATTTTTTCTAAGCTGTCAGATACTTTCTAATGTTTAAAAAAAGATAAAATAAATCAACAATAAATACTAATACTTCTTTTTATTGTGTGTGCTAGATGTTGAAAGCCTGGTCAAACACTTTTACTCTCAGATGACTTTCAGTGTCTCTCATATACAGGCAGCGTCCTGCGCTTGGTGAGTGTTTAGCATCTCTTGCGGCAGCTATTCCAGTAGCATTCCTTGAACCTTCTCTCAACCATTACAATCCACTGTCTGTTTTCAACACAAAAAGTGCAAGAGAAAGAGCAAGTAAGTACTGTTCCTCACAAAAAAAAAAAAAAAAGCTGTTTATTCCACTCCAGCTAAGTAATAGATGTTGAGTAATGAAAAAGCCCTGAATGTATGCCTCAACAGAGAGCTCCTGCTACTGATGTTTCATTACTTGCCATTTTAGCCTTGCTCTGCTTTGTTGAGACTGTGCCAACCCTGTTCTCTTTCTCCTAATATTTTTGGACATTTTTCTGAATATCATGTTTGAATACTTTTCTAAAGGTGCATACTGTATTATATAAAGCTTAGTTGAAGAACATAACTACATTACGAAAATTTGTGGCAAAATACTGAGGGAACCTCATCAATGTATACAAAATATCTAAAGGGAGGGTGTCAAGAGGATGGAGCCAGGTTCTGCTCAGTCGTGCCAAGCAATGAGAAAACAAACAACAGGCAGAAATTGATGCACAGGAAGTTTCACCTAACATGAGGAAAAGCTTCTTTCCTGTGTGGGTGATTGTGCATTGGACCAGATTGTCCAGAGAGGCTATGGAGTCTCTCTCACAGGAGACATTCAAGAACTGTCTGGACACAAACCTGTGGCATGTGCTCTAGAGGTAACCTGCTTGAGCAGGGAGGTTGGACCAGGTCATAGAATCGTAGAATAAGCTGTGTTGGAAGGAACTCACAAGGATCATTGAGTCCAACTCCTGGCCCTGTGCAGGCCACCCCAAGAGTCACATCGTGTGCCTGAGAGCATTGTCCAAATGTTTCTTGAACTCTGTCGGGCTTGGTGCCACTTGTGACCACTTCCCAAGTGACTAGGCTAAGCTCCTCATAAGGCTTCCCCTTCAGAGCCTTCCCCATCTTTGTGGCCCTCCTTTGGGTGCCCTCTAAAAGCTTAAGGTCTTTTTTATATTCTGATACCCAAAACTGCACACAGGAGGTAAGGCTCCACCTCAAGGTGAGGCTGTCCCAGTGCAGAGCAGAGCAGGACAATCCCCTCCCTTGCCTGGCTGGCTGTGCTGGGCCTGATGCACCCCAGGACAGGGTTGGCCCTCCTGGCTGCCAGGGCACTGCTGAGTCATATCCAACTTGCTGCCAATCAGGGTCCTCAGGTCCCGTTCCACTACACTGTTTTCCAGCATTTCATTCCCTAGTCTATATATATACAACCCCACAATGGACCTTACCCATTCTGTGATTCTGTTGAAATGAGCATGAGTCCTTCTACATTGAATTTCTTTGCTTGCTTCTCTCCAGACTTATTCCTGATGGACTCATATCTTAAAGTATTTCATTATTTTTCTCACTGAGTAAGAGTCACTACCTGCCAAAATCCTTGTACCTTTAAATAAACAAACAAGCAAAAAAAAAAAAGGCAGGTGGATTGATTACATATGCTTCTTCAGTTTTTCCATATAAAAGCAGTTACGGAAAAGCGTCTGCTAGCCCTTCCTCCCTGCCAGCTCTGGTTTATAGAAACAGCACGAGTGGAAGAATTTTTCTTAAATGACTGGTACTAGATTGTGATGGATTGTTAATTGCTGAATAAGCATCCTTCAGTTTCTAATATAAGCATATGATAACTAGAATTCTTTCCTGACATTTTTGTTGGGCGATAGTTCATGAACTAGGTACAGTTTCATTTTAACCCCACCTGTAATTTTTAAGTTGTTTCCTTTTCCCTGAGGTGGATTTAATCTTTGGCAAATCAGCGTAAAAATTATGAATGATTATGGGTACAATGTCCAGAGGATATCTAATATTAATATAAGCTTTCTGTTCTGCACTTTTACATAGCTGGGCTGCTCACCAGATAATTGCAGGACACCTTATGGTAAAGCTATAGCTTTATGGCAGTTATTGTTTACATCATTGCTATATGCACATCATCTGAAAGACATAATTTATGAAAGATACCCATGCATACCTCAAAGTCTTACTATAGTTCTGTCTGTCCAAGATGGTGAAGGAAAAAAATCTGACTCATTTGTATTTAGGGTTTAAATATAGATGTTCTCTTTCATTTTGCTAATTAATCTTTTGGTTTACTACCCTTACTTGCAGTTTTAGGTATGCCTGATACAGTAGAAGAAATGTGTCCAGAGATCCCTCAGCTGGATAGACTAATAAAGGAAATAAATGATTTAGCAGAGTCTGGAGCAAGGTATACTGAAATGCCTCATGTAATTGAGGTGATCTTACCCATGCTATGCAACTATTTATCCTACTGGTGGGAAAGAGGGTCTGAGAGTGTTCCTCAGAGTGCTGGGCCTTACTGTACAATGATAACATCTGAGCATCTGAGCATCGTTCTTGGAAACATTCTGAAAATCATTAACAACAATCTGGGAATAGATGAAGCATCTTGGATGAAAAGAATTGCAGGTACTGTATGTATTTTTTGAACGCTAATTGTACCAATAATATTTAATTACTTTGCTATACTTTACCGTATTGCCCAGGGATCTAATAGCAAAAACCTATAACTTAGAACCATCATGAAATATAAATAAAAGTAACAATAAGAGAAATATGTTTATCTTTTTCTGATTAGTTCTATGCATGCATTGCAGCATCACTGTAAGTAGGGAGCTCTTATCCACCATAAGAGATTTTGAAAATCTCTTTCTCTATGCACTGTATAAGAGCCTTAGCATCTAATTTGGAGTTGTGAATTTCATTGATTTTTGAGACACCTGAATTTTATAGTAGAGGATATAAGTGCTGTGAATTCTGTTCATGAAATATCAGGACAAAATGGAAAGAAAATGTAAATGGTGAAATAATCTCAGGAATAACCCAAATTCAAAATTGGTTGCTTTGCCTGAATAAATGTGTGAGCTAGTAAATAAGCTGCAAGTTTTCTCAAAATATCCCATAAGATATAATATCTATCCTGCTAAAGAAATTTACTTTATCCACATTTTATCATTCATATCATACAGTGTAAGAATATAATGTGTTATAACATGGTTCAAAAAAAATCTATGTAAAGGTAATAATTTCCTGCTAAATTTGAATACCCAGTACCCATTAGTACTGTGATTTTGGTATTATTTTAAATGCTGTAAGGTCTTTAATAATAACAAGGATTCCATTAAAATTTAGTAAGAATTTTGCTACTTAATTGTAGAAAGCATTTCTTGCAGTTTTGTAGTGGTTGTTCATCCGCATAAGGTGATGCATTATACTCGTGTTGTTCTTGCAAGGATTTTTGACTTCGGTAGTTTGCATTTTATTCTAGTACTTGTTCAAAATTCATTTATGACATTGAATTACTCATTCATTCTCTGCATTTTAACTTGCCCAAGGCAAAACAGGTAAAGGAATTCTTCCAGAACACTGTCTTCTGGTGTTTATCTGACATTGGATACCAAAAGACCCTGTCCCAGACAAAAAAATCCCAAACAAAACAAGTATTATTTTTGCAAGGATTTTGTGTCTCAATCCCTACTTTGCTTAGGTTCTTAGAGACATGGGACTTACCAAAACCATGACAGTTTAATTTACATAAGACTGAAATACTTTTAATCCAAATCCACAGTGTTTTAATCTCTCAATACACAGTTTTTATAAAACTACATTCATAGTTTTATTAATAATTTTATGATGCAGAAATATATGAAGCCCCATAATCTTTACTGTTTCTAGAACTTCAGCACTCATGTTAATACAATGAAAACAGCAGTTATGCATTAATCATAGAGTAATCTATATTTTCATGTATAGTTTATGCTCAACCCATCATCAGCAAGGCCAGACCTGATCTTCTCAGATCTCACTTCATTCCAACACTGGATAAACTGAAGAAAAAAGCTATGAAGATAGTGATGGAAGAGGAGCAACTGAAAGCAGACAGTAAAAATGACACCCAAGAAGCTGAGCTACTCATTCTTGATGAGTTTGCTGTACTTTGTAGGGACCTTTATGCCTTCTATCCAATGTTGATACGTTATGTAGACAACAACAGGTAAAAAACCCTAATAATCAAACTCATATTTTATTACTTAATATACTGGAATCTATGATCAGACAATCAGAAGGAACACAATTCACTTAATGTTATGGTGAGACTCAGATCCTGAGTATTTTGAGATTCTTAAATCTTAATCCTGAGTAATTTAAGATTCTTAAAGAATGCTGGACCTTGAATTCACACCTTTTTCTCAGATGCAAATTCCTAGATTAACTACACAAATGTTACTTGATTTTTTAAATAGAGATTATTATGTTAAACTGTCTTCTTTTAAATATCTTATTTTAAATTTCTCTTATTTTTGTAATTAGAGCTAATTGGCTAAAGAAACCAGATGCGGATTCTGATGAACTCTTTCGAATGGTAGCTGAAGTTTTTATCCTGTGGTGTAAATCACATGTAAGATAAAATGTACACTTTTTCTTTCATTTCATTCTATCTTTAAATATAAATGTGGTACATGCAGATTAGTTAAATTTCTGGTGATCTTTTTTTCTTTAGAATTTTAAAAGAGAAGAACAAAATTTTGTGATTCAGAATGAAATCAACAATTTGGCATTTTTAACAGGAGACACCAAGAGCAAGATGTCTAAAGTAAGTTTAAAAATTTGTGGATCAGGTAAATCTACACTGTGTGTTTAGTATGTTGAAAGAAGGCTCTGAAAATCTACTCAGATTGCAGCTGCTCTGCTATTAGAAGAAAAGAAAAATAGTTTTACTTCTTGATGACAGATTTGACAACTAATACGCAAAATAGGGTCTATGTACCTTAGAGTTACTAAATATCTGCTAATAATCAAAGACACAAGATTAAAATAAAAGTCTTGATCTGGAAAAGTTGCATGTATAGGAGAATATGGGCTGTATTATAAAATATGGGTTATTGAACATTCAGGAAAAGAAAAAGATAGATTATTTTATAAGAGCAAATGAAGAAACATTGATTGCCTCGTCATTTTCATGTGAATGTCAGTCTGTATTGTTCTGTCAACTCTGATGGAGCACTGCTGTCTTTGCATATACCTCTTTATTTATACATATAGTGTGCTACATGTGCAACACTTTTCTTGTTTCTTGCTAATTAACCATTCTTTTCTTTTTTGCTAATTTTCAAGATGCTGGTATGGTGGCTTCAAAGTACATTTGTTACCTGTATAATAGAGAAATTATCAGGGTAAAAATGCTGCTTTGACATTAGCTGAGGAAATTGCCTGACTGAGCTAAAGCCAGATGAAGGCTAATTCCAAATTAGTGTTGGCAAATATAGTGAAGAAACCCTTTCTTTTATTCCTATTTATAATGTTTTTGGAGTAATCCTATTTTGAAGGTGTAGCAGAGATGTAGCATTTAAAGTTTTGTATTTCACTGTATTTTGGTTACCTGTAACCTAGTTACTGTAAGTCCAATTTCAAATAATAGACAGGCAGATAAAATGTGCCATTACATTTCTTAATTACCATTAAAAATGTTTGGGTTTTTTTTCTTTTTTTCCTATGAATTTCTTTAAGTTTTGAAACCTGACTAAGCCAAACCCTGACACTGGAATTTTTACAAGCCAAAATAGTATGTTATCTGCTTGTCATTAGTTCATGACTGGCACTGAAAAACAAGTCCAACTTTATAAAGAATTCTGTATGCAGTGATAAGTAAATTTTTAACCTTTTTTCTTGTTGTCAAGATGCAGCTTATTAAATTCTTTAATAAAATTGGAATATTTGTATCATGCTTATGAACAAGATTAGTAGTGGGCATAGTCCAGGCTATTTGAGGAGCAATTGCACAATATAACAGAGTGTAATATGTAGCTCTGTACTTTCATCATTGCACACACATTTATTATGCGTATTTTAAGATTTACACATGAGAACTGGCTTGAGGAGACAAAAAATAGGAGTACTTCCTTTTTTCAGACATCACAAATTAGAAACAGGTGATTCATGTATATTTAATCTAAATTGTGTCCCACTGCAGTACTGATAACAGGATAATATGAATAGTGTCATATTTTTGTCAGTCTGGCATGGCAGGAATGAAAGACAAGTCTTTATAAAATAAGGAATAAGCAGTAAATACTGCTATGATTTTGATAAAATCACAGAAATTTAACATTAGGAATCTCTATTTTCCAAATTTGATTTTGAGATTATATTTTCAAATGCTTGTTGTGTACATTTAAGTATACAGATATACCATGTATGAATAATTGTATGAATATATTTGTAACAGCTATGTAGATGCATATGTAAATACATTTTTATTCTGATGGGTATGCAGTACAGAGAGATTCTGGGGTTTTTTGTATGCATATAATTTTTTGTAAGCATATTAATATCAGTTTATGACATTCCAGGACACTGTGCATGGTTCTTGCTAATAAAGGAAGAAATAAATTACTGTATTGTTCATGACTGAATATTTTATTGATATGGTACTATAACTGCAGGCATGATTGAAGAACAGCTGATAATTTAGACATTTGTTTCATGATGGCTTAAATACCACGATGAAATATATGAGGTGTGTTTTAGATGGGTTGTATGGGTTTTTTATATATGGTTTCTAAGCAGGAAATTGCGAATATTTCATAATATAAAATGTAAGTGGTCTAAACCCAGCATGTCCAATAAATGATAATTTACATCTGATTGGGGTTTTTTTAAGACTGCATTGGTTAAAATAAACAAGAAATTCTCTAAGTAACTGAATTTCAGGCTTTCTTGCAATTTTGATATTTATTTCTATCCCCAGACATTGATCAGTTGATGACATTACATTAGGGAACATTATTTTCATAATTTCTTGCTTTAATATTAACATTTACTACTTTTTGAGCTATGTTAACAGAATAATTAGTCCTTTCCTCTCTGTCACTTACTCCTCTTTATTCACATTATTTCTAGTGGAAGCAATCTTATCCAGTATTTATCAAGCACAGAAAGTAGAGAAAAAGGAATGTGAACATTGGCTATTGACAGGGGACCCAAGGCAGAACAGTCTGGGGTCTCTTAGAGGAGTAAGGCCCCAGGCTGATCTCAGACTGCCTTAGGTAACACAGGCAGACACTCAGTATTTTTCCTGATACAAAATACTGGAATGCTATCAGAGTGTAAGGTGTAATAGACCGTGTACAGAAGATTCTGTATCCTTATATGCCATATGGAAGGGAAAAAAAAGAAAGCAGAGGATGGAAGAGTAACATTACATTACTTATTGGTAGCTAATAGCAGTGGAAACAAATGATTCATCAATAAATTGATTAAGCACCCATTGTATTTCTATTATACCATATTAACTTTGTTAATAGTTTTTCAAATAAATGTATTAACAGCTGAGAATTTAATTTTTCTCTTCTAAAAATATGGCAGCAGATTGCTCGGAGGGGAATGGTAAGTTAGAGAACTTTCAGTCCGAGAAAGACTGGTAACTTAGATTACATTGAAATAACAGATTTGTGATAAAAGTGTTGAAATGGAGAATTTAAACACATTCAACTCCACTAGTCTGTTATTTTCGACCCCTTCATAGGTTTCTTGATACAATAGCCTTTTGGTTAAGAGGAAATTATGTCCTATTGTGTTTTTCAGTTAATTGGAATAGAATATTAAATGTGTTCATTTACATGTACATAATAATTGTGTAATATATATGTGGGCAACTTTTCTGTGTAAGTTTTGGAATCTAAATGAGTGTGTGGCTGGATATACACCCTCAGTTGCTAAACACTTGCATATCCTACTGGAGTTTTATTTGACTTGCCCTCGTGAATTTTTTTAATCTATTTTTAAGAACGTTTGAATAGACCTATTATGGAAGTTAGAGGCAGTCATAAAATCCATGTTCATATTATGAAACAATGGTAATATGTAGTACATCTTGTTTCCAGATTTACAGTAGTTAGAGGATTTCATGTTAGTATTTTCTGCAGGAAGTTTAGATCTCTTCTTTGAGAGTATTTCAATTGCATAGAATACATTTCCTTTGGATATACTGAGGTAAATCATGAGTGGATTCTCTTCATGGTCAGCTGCAATAAATTAAATATAATTAACATCTTGTCTTTCCTTACCTTTAGTGTATATATACACCTGTATATACCTGCTGAGCTGTGTCTATGCAACATTTGCATATTTCACACAATTAAAATTTTAAATTAAAATTTGATATTTGTCTAAGGTATCGACTATTCTGAGATGCTAAGACTCTAACACTTAATTTGAAGATTAGTCTTTTCCTTT
>VYZT01040852.1:0-35879 GCA_013400735.1 Pomatostomus ruficeps
GTTATTCTCTCTTCTGCCGTCTTTGTTCCCAATTTAGCACTACTTGCATTCCTCAGGCCCTGATAAGGGTGCTAAGAGATAACTTGGCTGGGGCACCCTGACAGGGTTCTCATGCCTTACAAGGCCCCAACACTGAATGCTGCAGAAGACCATTTGTGCAACTGGCCACCATCTACACATAACTCCACCATTCTCTGGGCCCAGTTAGACTACAAGAATGCAAATTGCTTACTAGAACTGAGCAGTATAGAGTTGTGTGAGAATAAAGAGCATTTGTACTACCCAGGTAAGAGAGGAAGAGTGTCTTGAGAGTTTTTATATAGGTTGTGACTCAGAGCCCCTCTAAATGATGACTTGATGAAATTTGGAAGACTGTATCAAACCTTATTACTTTATGAGTTCATTAAACAAAATTTTGTTTTACAGCGTACTTGTGTTTCTAGCCTTAAGACAGCACTTCCATTTTAGAATGCCAACTGCTTTGGGAAAAAAACTTGATGAACTACTTTATCTAGTCTCAAAATTATGGCAGGGGAGAAGGGGTGGTTTTGCCTGAAATGCAGGCACTTAATTTACATGAAAATAAGATCCTTCATCCTTCAGCCTATCTGCAAGCTGATTTAAAAGGAGTGCCTGCAGTTGCAAAGTTTTCATTTTGCAGTATGAAGTATTTTGTTCTATGAATAACTGAGTAATCATTTTCGGTCCTTGTTTTCTGGAAATTTCTTTTCTGGAAAAAGGAAGATTGTTTATATTAATCTACTGTATTTTAAAGTCAGATATCTTGTTATTTTTCAAAACTAATAGTAACAGTAGAGTTACCAATAATTTGTTCATCTTGCCATTTGATATTTCAGATGATGCTCAGGAAAGTGGGGCTGTTTGGTGTGTGTGCAAGGATGTATTTATTGTTATATTCTGTGTGTATTTATTTTTTTTCATTCAAGGAATAAGTTAAATATCTGATTTCTTTTTTTATTGAGGGCAAATATTAACTAAGTTCCAGTGCTGGACTTTTTAAATAGTAAGTATTTTGTATACACATAACTAAAATTGCTGTGTCTTCACTGGAAGAAAGTGCACAGCCTCTCTAGTAGCTTGTTGCAGTGACACAGTCTGTTGAGTGATACTGGATGCTACTGCCTACAAATGCTTTGTAGGTACAATGCTACAAATTCCAAATGATCCAAGAAAAAGTGCTGTTCCTCCTTAAGGTAACAAAGGTTTTATATGTAAGAGGAGGAGCCTGTGGCACCTTGGATTTAGAACTCTATGGACCTGTGACCTGGCCTGTTAGAAAAAGTACCTTAGTGAGAACTTCTGAGGTGAGAAACAAAAGAACATCATTACTTGAGCCACTGAGGTGTGAAACAATATCATCACTATTCAGAAAACCAAGCCATGTGTGAGACAGAAACCAAATAAGAGAATTAAACAATGAATTATCATCATAACATGAAAACTAAGGTGGATGTGGAAAAGTGGGTTACTGAAGTGCTATTTAGTAATTTTTTTTATTTGCTTCTCAGATAACTTGACAAAAACTAGTGAGCAACTGAAGTGACAAAATGTGTGAAACACAGTCCGCTTAGTCGAGAGGCCTGTAAACACAGTCCATGGTTCTGAAATACCTTACTGATGTGATAAGAGATTAAATTAAATTTTTAAAAATTGAAGGCAAGAGAGAGAGAGATGGTGAAGAAAGGGGAGGGACAACAAACCATTAGTCCAACCTCCTGTGGTCCAAATTAACTCTGTCAGCTGGACTTTGTGAGTAAAACTCACGCGAATGCTCACTGTTCATTGTGTACTTCATTACCAAAAATTCAAAGTGACATGCTCATTTAAAATCCAATGGAAATAAAGGCTCTATGGCTAAAGATAGGCTATAAATAGTTGTGGAAAACATATGTAACATCACTGGGATTTACAAACTAAGAAAGTATTATAGTTAAAAGTATAAAAATAGAAAAGATAATCAGGACCTTCTAGTATATCTCACAAAGCAAAAAGAAACATGGAGTTATATTAAGGAGCATGCAGAACTGACATGAAGATCTACTTTTCCTAAAACATTTGATTGAACTTTGAAATACGTAGTGAGAATGAATAATGTAGTGAGGTTTAAAACAATTTTTTCTTCATATGAGTAGAAAGGAGATAAAGGACTAGAAAAAGTAAGAATGAAATTATTCCTGGGAGACAGAAAATTGTATACTTTGGCTTTAGAATAAATTATCCAAATATTACGGAGTAGGAAGAGTTTAAGTTGGAAAACAAGCTATTCCATATCTGAACATTGTAGTTTTTTGCACTGTTTTCCAAAGCCGCATTTGGAAGGAGGGCATCAGACTAGATGGATACTTATAGGATTTAGCCTGTCAGCTCTCCTAGGATAATCATGGAACTATTTGAGGGAAACCATGGCAATAGTAGGGAGCTTCTCTGAAAAGTGAACCAGCAAGAAGCTCTTCTCATTTATCTTTGACAAGGGCAAATGAATGCAGCCAAATATTCGGTAGTCATGAAATAAGTTTGATGGCAATCCACTGCACCTCGTGAGCCCCAGAGTCAACTCTTTATGGGAAATGAAAAAGGATGTACCAAACCTTAAAAACTTTCTTCCTCTGTAGGCAAAGAAACATGAATGATTCTTGAACAAATACATGAGAACATGTATCTGGCAAATGCACATTGGGAGGAAACAGTGCTTAATTTGTGGAAAAGCAGTTGGAGTATAAGACTTATGTCCTCAAGCACTATTATTCTAATAAAACACTGTTGATGCTATGAATGCAAAGATTTTTAAGATCATGTCTGAAGTTTCTCCAATCACACTCTTAAAAGACTGGGGTCAAATACATCATTCTCTCCTGTAAAATGTATAAGAAATAGGAAAACTTGATAAATACATTGTCACAGAAAAGGTCCTGCCATGTGTCTAAGACCGTATACTTTTACATTCAAGTTTCTATTGCTGATCTGTGGGCTTAGCTGAGTATCTTCCAGGCTTTTTGTAGCTGAACATCATTAGTATTTGCTTTTTTTTCCTGGAAGGCTGCTTCCTCCCTTTTATTTTCCTGTTGCCTTGCTTTTGACACTCTTTTTTACCCTTTTGCTTCCCCTGGCTGCTTTCTCCTGAACCTTCAAGGAGTGATTTTATCACCAGCTCCAGTAGCAGTGGACTCCAAGGAAGCCCGGGCAAGCCCAGTTTACTGCTTAGTTATTTGTCTCTGCATGGCATTACCCCATACTCCAGATTTTGGGATAGTGACAGAGTAACCATTGCCCTGTCTTTGTCAGTATGGGCATGTTTTGCCTTTTGAAGATTCTTCAAGCCTGTGCCACAGAGCTTTTGTTGTAGCACTGTAGAGGGTTCAGGCTGGCCGGACTCCAGGCACCCACCCAAGCCAGGTTCTCACTCCCCTCTGCAACTGGGCAGGGAGAGAAAATACAGTGAAGCCTTATTTATAGGTTGAGATTAAGGACTGGGAGAGATCACTCACCAAATACGGCCACGGGCAAAACACACTCGAATTGGGGATATTAATTGAATTTATTACTAACAAAATCTGAGCAGGTAAGAAATAAAATGAGAAGTAAAATAAAACACCTTCCCCCACTCCTCCCTCCTTTCCAGCTCTACCTCCTCCCCTCAGTGGCACAGAGAGACAGGGAATGGTGTTTGTGGTCAGTTCATCACACAGTGTTCCTGATGCTGCTCAGGCAGAGGAGTCCTTCCCCTGCTCCAGCGTGGGGTCACTTCCACAGGAGACAGTTCTCTGCAAACTGCTGGAATGTGGGTCACTTTTTCACAGTGTGCAGTCTTTCAGGCACAGCCTACTGCAGTGTGGGTCCCCCACAGGGTCACAGGTTCTACTGGGAAAACTGCTCCAGTGTGGGCTCCTCTCTCCACAGGTCTGTGGCAGGAGGCTGCTCCAGCATGGGTTTCCCATGGGTTCACAGCCCTGTCTCGGGCGTCCGCCTCTTCTGGTGTTGGTCTCTTCCATGGGCTGCAGGTGGATCTCAGCATCCCCATGGACCTCCATGGGCTGCAGGAGCACAGCTGCTTCACCGTGTTTCTCACCATGGGCTGCAGAGGAATCTCAGACCTGGAGCACCTCCTTCCCCTCCTTTTCCACTGACCTTGGTGTCAACAGAGTTGTTCCTCTCCCATATTCTCGCTCTGCTCTTCCCTGGCTGCAATTTCATCTGCACAATAACCTTTTTTATTTCCTTCTTAAATATGTTATCACAAAGGTGTTGCCACCATTTCTGATGGGCTCAGCCTTGGCCAGCAGGACATCCATCTTGGAGCTCCTTGGCATTGGCTCTGCTTGACATGGAGGAATCCTCCTGCAGCTTCTCACAGAAGCCACCCCTGTAGCGTCCCTACTAACAAAACCCGGTCGTGCAAACCCAATACAAGCACACACAAAAGGCAGACGTGATTTAAGGAGCTTCTAGGCTGAGCATTTGTGTTCTCAGCACCTCCAATAAAACACCTGAGGAATAGCTTCGGAGGAATCAAACCATCCAGCAGTTACTAAGAGATCCTCATTAATATTGAATTGTCATTCCTTGATTTCTTGTTTTTACCTTTAAAATTCTGTATCTTTCAAATCAGTGGTTTTCCTCTTGAAAAACCTAAACTTGTCTGAACAGTGCAACCTCTGACTGTTTTACCTTTCTTGATTTATGTGACTCAACTCTGCAGCTTTCCTTACGACTTCCTTACAAGTGATGGCCCAACCCTTGGGAGGGGGAAGAGGACAATAAGTTGCTATGCAGCTGTAGTCAAGCAGACCCCCATTATTTGGTGTCCACTCTGCATTTCAAATGTAATGTAATGTCCATCGCTAATCAAGACCTTCCAGTTAATTCAAACTAGTAACTCCAGATTCTCTTTTTCAGGCAGAATAGAGAATGCCTTTCCTTTCAGCTGGGCATACAAGTTGTCATGCATGACTGTGCTAGTGTTCAGTGTTCGCAGAAGAACCACATGATTTCTACCAATACAAAGGCATTTGCTATTCTGAATCCTTGTAGGAAAAGTAAAATAAAATTACATATATATTGCTTGTTTCAAAATATTTATACACATTCCATCACCACCTGTCTTTCCTTCTGTTTTGTAGTCTTGCCAGACTGATAAATATTTCTTTAGAAGTGAAATTGGAGAAACAGACAATTTTTATATGCCTTTTAAATCTTTGCTTTGTGCAAAGGATTCTTGAGACTAAAATGCTTATCAAGTCACTGCCAATTAAAACTGTGGTCTCATGCATGAGGTGGTAGGGAAAACACCATACAGACCACACATCACAAAGGCTCCTTGTTCTCATAAAGCGATTGATAAGAACTTCTGGGATGGAGGGACAGTGCAGCCAATAATCCTGTAGAAATACATGTGATCCTGTCTGCTTCAGGCAAATACTGGGACTGGTAGACCTTTATGAACTGGGGTTCACGAAAGGTCCACTCTCCAGAGGGCAGTAGTGCACAGCAGACCTGGCATCTGTCATGTCTAGAAAAATCTCATAAACAGATCAAATTCTACCCAAAAAAAAAAAAAAAAAAACACAAAAAAAAAAAAAAAAAAAAAAAAAAAAAAAAAAAAAAAAAGCCTCCAAAATGAAGAGTTTCCTCAGCCTGAGTGATCAGTCTGTGCCAATCTCCGGATATAGGACTGAAGATGTCAGTGCACTTCCCTTAAATATGACATTGGCTGAGGCATTGGTAGTCCCTCATCCAGTGGGGACACTCAGGGCTGTGCATCTTCTGTGCTTCTTCCATTTCTTAAAAAGGAATGAATACCATCAAAACTTTCAACAAACACTTAAAATATAAAATCCTGATGAAGATAAAATAGCCCTATATGGTAGAGAACCTTGCAAGAAAAAAGGACTCAACAATACATGATTTCATCATACCAGGACCTTTTCACAGCCAAAAATCTGTAGACAGCAAGTATTGAAAAAACAGGTAAATTCCCTGTTCTGTACTACTGCCAAAAGTGGAAGGTTAACTGGCTCTAAAGGACATGTTAAGGTTTCCAGTATTAAAGTGAAACAGTGTACCCCAGAGAAGAGTGGAAAGATTATATATATAGTCTCTTCAGATTGTTTGCAGTACTTAAAACACTTGCATACCAAATAACCTGTGGATTCGGAATAAATAGGCAATCCCCTTGTTCACAAAATCTCCATTGTGTTACAGTCACTTAGTGTGAGAGACCACAGTCTTCCTTTTTCACTAGAGCATTGCACTGAGGGAGTTCCCCCAGTAGGGAAAAGGAATGTCTTCAGCTATTGGATTTTTCTTCTTTCTTACTCTTTCAAAAAAGAAGAAAAAAATATATTTATGGTTTTTTAATTCTACCACAGAAGTTGGAGCAGGGATGAGAACTCCCATCAAAGGCCAGGGCAGGCAAACTGTTGGAAGTATTACAGAACCACAGAGCACAAATTGTTACCCAGCTCAGAACTAAAGACTTGCATAGGCATGCTCTGCTGTACATTGGCAAAACCAATGAGGAGCATTCCAGTAGCCTTGTACAAGTGAGCTGAACAGACACTGCAAAGTTAAGCTTAGCAGGCTCAGGTTGCCCCAGGGGAAGTTTGAATTGGCTGTTAAGAAAAGCTTCTTCACCGAATGAGTTGTCAAGCCTTAGAACAGGCTGCTCAAGGAAGTGGTTGAATCCCCAGCCCTGGAGGCATTTATAAGTCATGAGGATGTGGTACTCAGGGACATGGGTTAGTGGTGGACTTGGCAGTGCTGGGGTAACAGTTGGACACAGTGAACTTGGAAACCCTTTCCAACATGAATGAATCTACATGATGCACTCAAGAAACACTGCAAAAAAGAGCTACCAAATTCTTGACAATGATGAGAATTTCTGATAACAAAATATGAAAAAAACAACATACCCCAGGAAAAAGAAGAAAGCTATAGACAGAGTTCCAGCATGCTTCTACAGCATCAAGTGTTATTTTTTTATAGCTGAAAAAACCCCAAACAGCCAGACGCAAGAGTGGTCATGTAAAGGAAATAGTTATTCAATATTAAGATAGCAAAAGGTTGGTTGGTGAGAGTAATGCCAAAAGGATACCATATAAATAATTTTCAAAGCCATCTATTTTCAAAAAGGTTAAAGTGATTTTTATTCCTCTAAAACTTAGAGGAAGAAGATGTTTCTCTATTTTGTCTTTCCTCTACACAATGCATGTTCAACAGCAAGGAGAGCCAGGGAATTAGTATCTGCTGCTAAGATGATTATCTAGTTCCTCGAGGAAAGTCAGATTAATTGGGTTTTTATGTCATATTTCTATACTTGCAATAAGAATCTATCCTTCATAGGAATAGGCATAAGAAATTTTATTGAGTATAAAATTACAAAAACTTGACACATTAAACTGTACAAAAGGTACACTAGCACTAAATGACGCAACTGTATCCATACAAAAGCCAAAATTTACAAATGACTCATACTACTGAAATGTACAGGTGCCCTGGTACATTCTCGTTAAGACTTTATATTCTGATAAAGAAACAAAACCAAAACCAAGAGCAGTAATTATGTTCTATTGCCTACTGCCTAAATTTAAAAACCATATTCCAGAATACAAATCAAAAATAACTACCTGACTTCCAGTATCACAGAGGAGACATGTTCAACAAAGATTAAAAAATTCCCTCCATTTCAAAATTGTCAAGGCATAGTACCTGTAAACATTGGCTGATGTTGGTCTTTTAGATTACAACAAACATTCCCACAGAACCTGGGCCCAAACCTGAGGTGGTTCTAAAGGCAGTTTAGCTTAAATGACATACAGACCAATAACAAAAATACTTTGCCACTGTTACAAACATGGATTTTTTTTTATTACTTGGACTACTTTAATTTCAGAATATTACACTGGCCGTGCAGTGAAGGCATTGTGATTTCGATTTTTTAACCCATTTTCATTAGGGTTAATATAAAGTCCTTGGAAAAGCCATTTATTTTGCTTTCATTTAATCAACTGACTACTGCACATGGCAAAGAACCTACAGATGGTAAGAAACACAAGATCAGTTACAGAAGCAAAGAAGTACAGGGGAGCCAAGACACAGCATAGCCCCTAAATAAGCACATACTTTAAAGGAATGTGGTTCTCCTATATGGCTCATAGTTTGGCTACATTAGAAGTACATTGTTTTAGATAACAAAAATGTTAAAGAGATCACAAAAAGAAAAAATTTCCAAAGAGAAGGAACTGGGATATAGTAAGGACTAGTTTGTTACAGAAAACAGAAAATAAAGAGTCTGTAAAGATAAGAGGACAACAAAAGAAAACATATAAACTTCCCACCTGTTAGAAAACTTTTCTAGCTGTCAAATTAAAATTCTGGAGTATAAAAAAAGAACAGAAAATTAGAAGCTTAAATAATGTCATCATTATCATAATATCTGAAAAAAAATACTCATACCAGAGCCAGAAGATGCACACACTATGTTAAGGACAACTGAGTTTTACAGTCATTCTGCAAAAATAGCCTAGAATTAAAGACAATTCAGTTTTTGTTTGCAGTCTGTGTTTAGATGGTCTAACTCAAGTTTTGTTGTATATCCTAGGGATCCGTGTTTCATTCAAATATTGTGCCTAATTGTAGGATTAAGGAGCAACTTCCTTTATCTATCAGCTGCTAAAAACTTTATAACAACGGCAGAATTGTTTTTATCTTTGTACATTTGAATGTCTGAACTCTAAAAACAACACTCAAATACTTCAATGCTTTTATTAGAAAATACCATCATAAACTATCCAAGACACGAATGCTAGATTTTATTTATTTATTTTTTAACACAAAATTATGCACAGAGTAGGTAACAAGGTACTACTTTTACATAGCATTGATAGCACTTTCTTCAAAGTATTTGGACCAGAGCTCTCCATACACTAATTTTAATGTTACTTTCCTGAGGAAGGAAAATCAAATAGAGTCTGTCCAACTGGCCTAACAAGAAGAATACATTTTATACCAGACCATTTTGATGTATCTAAGATGACCCAAACCTACAAATGATTAGATACACTACTTAGAGCTTTCTCTGGTACACATATTCAAGAAGTTCAGTGAAGTTTCATCTGGGATTATGAGTACCTAGAGACAAAACTTTGTTTTCAAATTACTATCTTCCTTTTTCTAGACTATTTACAAGACTACTATATAAAGACTAATAATCTTTTCAAAGAGGTTTTAATTTACAAAATAATTGCTTACTCATGTAAGAAGGGTTTCTGGGCAATTTAATAGGTAACTGAACAAGCGGGAGACAGACATTTACATTTAGTCTAGCTAGTAAAAGAAAGGCTTGGGGAAGGATGTGAACTGTCTGTCATGCATGTGCCCTAAATGCATACATATACTGTGAAATGCACAATCTGTAATCTAGAAATGAAAGCATAACACTTATCATTTAGCAATCTTGCATGTTTACAAAAACCACAGCAGCATTTCAAGTTGTCAGTATCCTCTGCATTTGTGTTATCACTTGCTGTTCCATTTTGATGTTCACTCTGCCTTAGCAGGTTAACTGTACTCTGTTTGACTGATGTTGCTAGAAAATGATTTGATTATAAAGCAGAAATAAAATGCAGTTGTTCCACAGTTGTCCTGTCACACTCGTTTGTAAGCATGTACAAGATATTGAAAGTACAAGGTGTAAGCAAAGCCTTTTTTAAGAAAATGCAAGTATATTGTTTAATTCTTTAATGTATTTGTTAAAAAAACAAAGAAAGTTCATAAATACTTCCTTACACTTAAAACCAGTTTCAGTGCTAAACACAGGTAGTACCCATCCTTTTAGAAGGCACCATACCAGAGCTTCAGAAATGCAAAATTTTCATCTTCACCTTTCTGGTGATTAGAAACTTTCAGCCTTCTTTTTATAACTGTCTAGAATGCAGGTCAAGTCTGACAATAGATCTTCAGACATGAATTCTTCATAGTCTCTGTAAATTTTCACATTCTGTTCATCAAGGTATTTCTAGAAAAGAGGTACAGAAAGCTTAATTAGCTCTATCATGGTCTGTATTGTAATGATTCTGCTAAAGCATTTTAAGAAGTGGTTGCACAGGTTAACTGACTTTAAAGATAAAGATAAACACTTTCCTGCTTCTGGTAGATATCTTGTGGGGAAGTGTTTAACTGAAATCAGTTAACTGACAGGATGTTACTGCTGAAACTTAAGGATCAATTCTGATTATTTATACCAAAGATTTTTCAAAACATTTAACTAGAATCCATGGACTCAGGGCAGCAGCTAAATAACTGCTACTTCCTTAGAAAGAGTAAGTTCTAATTTCCAAGTGTTTGACTGCAAATGTCTCTAGAGAGATTTAATTCTGAAAACTAAATTTTAGCTTACCGCTATAGATGCTATATGAGTAGCAATCGTTTCTATAAGACGACTCAAGTTACCACCAACTTTTCTGCTCTCTTCTGTTGTTGTTTGCAAAACAACTTGATACCTAAAAGGTAAAGATACTCAGAAGGTCATGTCCACAATTAAAGAATTCCTGACATTTAAAACAATCACTTCAATCATCATGTTTAGCCATACCTTTTTTTTTTCCTATTAGAATTAATTTGAACCAAGGTAGAGTATATTAATACTCAACTTAAAAAAAAATTACTGTATTGTGCTAACTGATAAGAAACAATGTACCTCTGAGTCAGAATACTCTTTCCAGACTTTGAGGTCTAAAATGCAGTTGTCACCTAAGTTTGGAAACAAACTAATTTCCTTGCTACCACCATATGTATTAAAAAAATTACACTGAAAACAGGAGTTCTGATACAGCAGACAAATTCTAGCAAAATACTGCTGAGGAGAAACATCTTTCAGTTGTTAACTTGTGAAATTAATACGCTGAGATGGATACATGCTGAAACAACTTTATGTTAGGTTCAAGAGAGTATTTTTATCCTTAAAAATCAAAATAAACAAGGCAAACAGTGGAGTTATGAATCTTACTGTCGTTGGAGGTCATGCAATTCATTTGTGGCTTCGCTGAGACCTTCATTGACACCACTCTCAAGTAATTGTTTATGCTTCTTTAATGATTCCAGTTCATTTGCACATTTTTGCTCTTCCTCTTCTGTCTCCTATAGTCAGAAGGAAGGGGGGGAAAAATTGCATAGCTTAGGAATAATTTGGATTTTTTTTTCTTTATTACTATTCTACATCCTAATGCTTGAATTCAAAACTCACATAAGTAACTCCAAGTTTAAAACTGAAAAAAGCCCCAAGGACATCCCTCCCAAATCTAAAGTTTTAGGTATTTTCTGTATCATCTGCCTTCCTGAATAAGCCCAACCTTCTCTTTATTCCTTTAACCATATTTAAAGGCCTGTGTTGCAGCTATTTTCCCTTCAAAGTTAAACTAAAAAAGTGTTGTTTAGGTAGTCTGAATAGCTTAGAAATGGCACATCATGAGCAACTGTTTCTAGATTAAAAAAATAAAATCACATTTGAGTAAGAAAATGGATTTTCCTTTTAGTGTCTGAAAAAAAGTACAAATTCCAAGTAATCATCTTTTCAAGGAGAATGACACTGTTGATGCTATACAATCCACAAAACCAAACAAAACTCTGCCATCAACTCAACGTGCAATTCTGGTAGATTACTGAAACATCATCCTTCGAAAATAATTTTAATACTTGAGACTGACAAACAGCATTTTAAAAATTATAAAAGGAATTACATGACTGTTTTATTATAAACATCTGGTGGCAACTGTGTATTCTTTGAGCTAGCTTTTAGAGAAAGGTACATGCAAGAGCACAGATCAAAAGCTAAACTTCCTGTGGTTTTGAAAAAAAAAAATTAATTGCCTTTAGCCAACTCAGCAGGTAGTAGCAGTGAAATAACCCTTTTTCATGGCTATAACATGGTAGTTTGGATTTACATGAGCATATATAGTAAACACTACCTTAGTTCAAAGAACATTTTTCTGCAGGGCACCACAGCCCCACCATGCTGTCAGAGAAGCTGGGAGGTACCAAAGCAGCCACTCAGTTGTTAACAGAGAGGGCCACGTTTTGTTGCTGAACTACAAGTGAGGAAAAGGATAGGGACCGCTCCTGTGCTGGTAAAGGAAGCTAAAGCCAGCAACAGTTTCAGATCATTAAAACATTCAACATGCTTTTGGTCAATCAATGTTTTCCCTAGTTTTTAGAGAAGCTGGTTAAACATGTTTACTAAAAACTGTAAATGCATTTATTATATACAAATTGAATAGACAAGGCAGATTCTGTTAATCCTAAAATCTCCTTCAAGCACATGCTCTGAGACATCCTGATGTCAGATGATAGCTGCTGCTTTTATTACTGGATGCAGTAATTTATGAAATACAGGATCTGCTACAGTATGATGCCAGATTCTCCTACAAGAAAGTGAAAACTGATTCATTTAAGGTAGCAGTCGCATTGCTTTTCTGAAAAGAATGAAAAAATCCTGTAAGAGGAATGGAAGAAGGCAAAGGCAGAGGCCCAAACAAAAATGCAAACCAAAAACTTATCTATAAATACAAAGATTAAGGATAAGTTGTCATCAACCTATAAGAAGTTCTACCTTAAGCTTCTGATGGTAAAGATCATCCAGCTTTTCGGCTTCTTCTGTCAGCATTTTCACACTACTTTTCTTGTCCTCTACCATTACATTAACCTAGAATAAAAACGTAACCAAGGAAATACAGTTCAAAAAAAAATTCCAACATAGAAATCCATGCCATCACAAACAACACCTAGCAGCTCAGAAAAAAAATTAAACTAGGCTAGACTGGGATGGCATTAACTTTCTTCATAGCAGCCTGTATTGTTCTTTGTTTTGGATAAGGGGCTAAAACAGTGTTGGTAACACACCAATGTTTTGGCTACTGCTGAATAGTGCTTGCACAGCATTCCAAGGCTTTCTATCCCTCCCGGGGCCCCTCACTCAGTAGGGTAGTGACAGGCAAGAGATTGCGAAGGTGTGTAGCCAGGCCAAATTGGCCATTCCATACCATATAACATCATGCTCAGCAATAAAAACTGAAGTAAAGGTACAAGAATGGGGAAATAAAATTCTCTATCCCAAACCCAATATTGCTAAAAATTTTCCTGATGACAATTTTCAGTGATGGTAAGCCACACAATTGACTGGAATGGGCAACTTATTAAAAACAAATATTTCTAATGTTTATGGTCAGATATACGTAAGCTACATAAACTTGAATGTAGGAAATACACAGTATTTCAACCAACAGAAAAAGACCCCAATTCTTAGAAAAACTTTTAGGTTCCATCACAATTAAAGCAATTTTCTCACAGCTCCCTCTCTACTTTTCCTCAAAAAACCCCCAACCAACACAACAAACCAATCCAAACAAAAACCAGCCCACCACACTACACTTCACCCATGCAAAAGGCTGAATGCAATCAGCAGATAAGGTTTTAGCATTGGTATCTTTGTCCTAACCTTCCTTAACCAACGCACCTGTTCCAAAGTATCTTCCAAAGTCATTTTCCGTTGAGTAGCTTTCCTAATTTCTTCCTCAGTCTGGTTGATGATCTCCATGAGGGGAGCCTGTAACACGCATACAAGAAGATCTGGCTAATGCAGTTTGTTTGAACTACGATGCACCCTAGCACATCTTTTCCTTCTGTTTTTATTTAGGTTGCTGTGTTCTCCAATACCAATTTGCTTTCATATACTATAATGTAGTTACGGTGACTCATCACACAAGCTTTTCAATGACATTTTATTGTGAGATTGAGAGGCTTACAGCATTTCTAAAGAAACACATTTGTTTTGTGAATGGTAACCAAAGCCTTCATGTTGACTCTACTTACCTTGATCTGAGTTCTGTATTTGACTAGGCAATTTGCTCCTGCCTCAGGGTTAAACTGAATCTCGAAGTCGTGGCCTTTGGAATTCTCAGCACTTACTGGAATTAATTTCAGCTTTCGAGCCAGTTTATGATACTCTGCCAGTTGCATTTCGATCTGCTCAGAGGAGAAAAGGGCAGAAATTGTAGAAGTGATACAAGTGAAAAGCTTTGGAAAGGGTATTTATAGAGTACTTTAAACAGGTTCCTCAGTGTATATGGCTGACACTGAACAGTTTCACCTCTGGTTTTCTATACTCATCTGCCATATTTTTTCCTGCCTCAAATTTTTGAGAATTAGTTGATAGGGAAGTAAAAACATGCTGGAAAATAATACTAAACCAATGATCAGTCATCATGTCACCATGCCTTCTCTCATTAGTTTTGACAGGAAATGCCACACAGTCACACATCCTTATAAAGAACTAACTTGACCATGCCTCTAAACAAAGCTTATTAAAGTGCTCTAATTTCTAATTAATGAGTGCTATTTATATGCAAACACTAATGAACCCAAGTGTTTTCCAGTTGCTTCATACTTGCACATGAGGAATTTAAGTTAATACAAGTGCTTGATAAAGGGTGACCCTGCCAAATATATTTGAAACTCTTTTCTTTAGTTCTCCATCTGGCAAAGCAGAAGCTTTTAAATTCCATCACTTACAGGACTATACCTTTTAATTCTGTTTGAAGGGATTGAAGTTAGCCCTTGAAAGATGTTACAACTTCTACATAATGAACTAATCAGGCCCTAAATGCATGCAAAGATATTGATTCAAATTCACTAGTTTTGCCTTACTTCCTTGCTATAAAATACTAATAATTAGCCTGAAATTTCTTGTGTTATCAAAGCAATGGCATGCTAATGTTATCAAAGCTCTTAATGCTATGGCAGTGAGAGCTGACCGTGCTGCATATTCTAGCTACATCTCTCATGATGCAGAAAAAAAAACCCAAACACATTTCCATTATGTACAAAACAGAAAAAGGGGGAAAAAAGAGAAACATTTCTCAGAGCTATTGTGAACGGAGGCCATTCTTGTCCATTTAGCTTGTTAAGATATATGCATGGAGTTGTTAGATTATTTGGGAAAGAAGTTAGCAATACTCCAATTTTAAGCTTGCATGACGAAAACTGACAGCCACCTCTGGGCATAGTGGGGTTTTCACATACCGCCTCTTTATTCCTAGCATATTTTAGCTCTTCATTCCACAGCTGATGTTCTTCTGCTTCCACTTCCTTAGTCAGCTTGTTAATGGTTTGCTGCAACTCATTTCTCTCGTGATTTATTCTCTCAATGTCCGCAACTGAGTACTTTTGGTTATCAAAGATGTGCTGGAGCCTGGCATTCTCCTGCTTCATTGCTTCTACTTCCATTTCTAAGTTCACAAAACATTTGGGAAGTGGATATAAAATACCAGCCTAAATACTTAACCTTTGTATTTTATGAGTAAATAATATAATTATTTATTATATATCATTATAATTTAATTACTCTAGTGTACAAACAGCTATTAGACAAAAAAAAAAAAATCTTTATTAGCAGTCCATTCTGGAAAGTTTATTTGTAGCATCAACATACTCTCTTAAGTATTTCAGTCTGTCCTGAAGCTTAGAATTACAATTATTTTAAGACTCTTTCTAGCTTTACTATCCTGACTGTGATCAAGGCCTTCTTACCTGTTGTCTCAACTTCATCATTAACACTTTCCATTTTTTGATCAAGGATGGCTATATGAGATTCCAAATTAGCCAAATAAGCCTGGTATTTCTGGACATCTGCTTGAAGAGACGATTTCACATTTCGTAGCGTTACTCTACGATCCTAGGAAATGGGTGAAAAGAACAACCACTCTTAGATTAATATAAAATAATGACTTCACTTTCCAGACATGACAGTAGAGTAATTGGTCAATATCAATAGCACAAATATAAAACTAAAGAACTTCAATAATTTTTTATCTCTGTGACAGCTGAGTCAAGTCAAGCACCTCTAAAATAATAGCAAAGAAGGCTGAAAAGATTCTTACCTTTCAGCATTATGTCTCTCGCTTGCGTCAGACACTACATTGAGAAAATTCTTACAGGTAGTTCACAACTTAACTCTAATAATGTATGGAGGGCAGATAAAACTAGGGCATGGAAAGCTGGGAGTAAACCCAGCACATTTTGCACAGTTGGCAGGAGTCTCAATTTGCCACCTGCACAGCCACAAACCCATTTTTAAACTCATGATGCATTAAAAGCAGAATCCAGCTTTCCTCACAACATATTTTCCCTAAAAGATATCATTACCACTGAATCCCATGCCTCATACCAACACATTTGGAAAAAATAATATTGAAATTTATATAAAAGAATGTGGTTCAAGTATTTTGTTAATAGTTCAGTCAATGCAAGACCTTATTACCTGGAAATATCTGCACATTTTCAAACAAATAGTGACTGAAGACTCCACAGAAAATGCCATGTTCTATAATGGTATAGAGGCTGTAAAAACGTGGCCTAATTAAATATCAAAGCACTGAAAATAATTTTCCATTTGTTATGTATCATAAGTATCTTCATTCAGAAATGGTCAATAATATAAAATTCAATTCCACCATAAAAACAGAGACACAATTTACTAACCGGCTCACTTTCCTTTTCTTTTTCTAGTCTTGCAATCTCTTCTTGAAGTCTTTTGTTGTCAGCTGCTAAACTTTCTATCTGGAATTCATCTATATTAAATAAATCCTCTGTGGGAGAGGGGAAGAGAGGGTGGGGTTACAAATTAATTTCACTTAGTATCACCACCTAATCTGAGTATCTGAACTTTAGCTTCAGCACAGTAAATACCCATTATCTGGACAATTATTTTACACTAAAGAAATAACTAAAAACAATGAACAAACACACCAGAAAAACACAACCAGGCAAAAACCCCAAAACAAACAATCAAAAAAAAAAAAAGAAATGGGTTTCTCAGTCCTCATGTCAAAAAGGGTTCAAAGTCACACCCATGAGGTAAGACTTTCCAAACTCTCATACAGCCCATACCACAGGATAGGACACAAGTCAGACTACTTTGTGAAGCTAGAACAGATCAAACTTGCCTCTTGAGATATTTTTTCCTTAACTTCCCTTAGCTATTGCCAAACAATGGGATGATTATTTTTTCCTACTAATATCCAGTAACAGTGAGGTAGCTTGTTTCCTCTCCAGCTGGTTGCTCCAGTTTGCAAACAAAGTGCCCTTGGTCTGGCTTTTCATAGAAGAGCAAAGAAAGTAAGAAATGTTCTTCTTCCTTGTTTTTCAAATTCTGTTTGTATTTCTGGAGGTGGTGAAATGAGTGGGTCAAAAAACCCTAATAATTTTCCAGCCCCTGAAGACAAACACAGATGCATGCTGAATCATTTATGGAAATCCTAACAACAGAGTTTGGAACTCTTGCAGATTGTTTGCAGAGCTTTCAAAAGCTGAACTTTTTCACTTATCAGGTGTGCATCCTCTGACAATATTTTTCTTTTTTTTAATTGTCAACTTTGTCAGACAGAATAAGAGTCATCTGCATAGATGGAATTCCCATCTGAAGAATTGTACCGTGGTTTTGTGTCACAAAGCCATTAAAAAAACAGGTGACACAGCTACAGCTGATAGCAGATCATGACCTATCCATCTGTACTGGTAAAAATACATATAAAAAGAGATAATTAAGTTGAAGTAACTGGAAGGTACTTAGGAATTTCAGGTTCCCTTATCTCAGATCACTTTCACTTGTAAACTGAACAAACGGATGCTAGGAGAAAAGAAGCCAGTAACACAATTGAATATTAATTAAAACTTGAAAACTTACTTAATTTTGACTGCACATCAGCATCCAATTCTTCAAAAGTATCTCTCCCTTTCATGAAAAGCTCATAGCACTTCACAGAGTAGTCCATGAAAAGCTGAAAACAATTTAAAAATCTTTAATTTCAACAATTCCAAGGCCTTTAAAATATCTGGATAGTCTAAGGCTACTCAATCAGTGGAATTAAACAGACACCAAAAATGCCTTTCACTCTTTTGATTGTACGTCTGTAAAATTCAACTTTTTTCCTCCTTTTGAATACAGAATGTCAGCAGATCATATTCCAGCAGAAGGGGACACCTATAATTCACATTAAGAAAGGTTTGGAAATGCTGATTTTTTTGGGATATTTAACAAGGACTGTAGGTATAATATTTAAGAATTTTTTATCTTGACACATATGATTCTCTCAGGCTCGATTATTGAAACTGTAGATCTGTTTAACAGACCTCTTCAGTAAATATAACTATTAAAATTCAGATCCGCAGATGTCAAAGAACTAATCTAGAATTAAAGAAGGTTACCCAAAAAGAATTTGATAGACACTAAATTACAGATGTTTCAGAAGAAATTACACCAGTATTGTGAATTTTATATCAACATATATGCATAAGTATCAGTGTAGAAGAACATAGTTAGTTTAAAAGGATTTTTACTTGCCAACCATCAGGCTGTAACCATAGTCCAAAATTATGATTTAACTGGATTTTTGCGATTTTCTAATTAAATGTTTTAGCATATAATGCAACCCCTTCCAAACAGCTGCTGTGAGTTAACACTGAGTTAAATCTGAGTGGTACTAATAACTTATGACAAATTAAAAAGAAAGCAAGCTGTTGGATTTTTAAGCGCCTGAATTACATTGCCCTGGCTCAGAAATAAAGCACTACAACCAATATTTATATAGCAAACGGAATAGATATTGGCAGAAGCCACTACATTTAGAATTAAGTCACTGTCTTTACACTGCACTGCTGTTAACCTCAGAAGTCTTGAGTGCTAAAGCAAAATATACCAGAAACTCTACTAAAACAATAAACAGCATAATGATTCCCTTTCTCCACAAAAGTGAACTGAAACAGTAGCTACTTTGTTTAATTTCTGTTTAATACCCAGTCTTCACCAATAGACTGGCCGTGGTGCCTGCTCAGGAAATAGTTGATCAGGCTTTTCATATAATGCTACCATACTTCCTAGAAAGCGTTGTGAAGAGAAAAGGGAACAGAATCTATAAATACATGACAACAATCAAAACAGTATTTAAATTGTGTTACAGCACATGGCAAAATTCAGTTGAGCAATTCTGATCGTAATTTACTTTTCATGGTACCTTATTATGTACAATTCCATCATCTGTCTCTCCCCCGCAGCTCTGTCCTTCATCGAACGATGGTGCGTTCTCCCTCATCGCAGTGTACAGCTGAAAAGCAGGGGTGCACACACAGAGAGCAAGTGTGAGGGCATCCACTGGTTTTCACATTGGTTTTATGATAAGAAGCAGAGTAACACTGGGTTAGGATTTCAGCAAGCAGGTTGTAATGAGCCTGTGTTGAGTTGGCTAAATGTACAGGTGAAGAGGCATGAACTGGACATTCAACACTACCAAACTGTCTTGTGTCTTCAGCAAAAAAGGACAGGATTTTCATGGGTGCCCAAGTCAGCAGTGGTGAACTTCTGTCATAGATTCCAAATACTGCTCAGACCTGAGCTGGCAGCAACAAGAGTTACCACTACTAAAAAAATCCCACACTAAACAAAACCAAAATTAAATAAAAATACCCCACCCAAACACAAAACTCGCCACTCTATATAACAATCACAGGATATTTGAATAATTTCATTTGAAAATTCCATCCTTAGACTTCAAATTTAGGAGACAATAGCAGATGTCACAACATTTGCACTGAAGATACATATTCTATTCAGTGATTATACTCATAAGCTTCTCACATTTAATGTATGTATAAGTCAGCATTCCCCCCCTTTTTTTAGACATAAATTTATCCAGTGCATACATTTAAAGAAAAAAAGTTATCATAATATAACATGAAAAGCTCAATTTAAAAGTTACCAAAACATAAGACTAAGGTTCAGCTCCCAGATGACAGCTAAGAACACCTGGCTTTTTCTTTACGTGTATGTTAAACAAGGAGATTTGTAGAAAATATTTACTCAATATGTATTGAAACTAACATTCCAGCCTGGAAAGTGGAAATATTTATCTTAAGACAAATGGTACCTTGACACAATCAATTAACCAAACCAGAGCTGCCACAATCTGAGGCCAGGTGTGTGGTGCTCCCACAGTGTACATGGAGCTTTTTGACAGAGGAAAGGGGTACCTATAAGGCCAAAGAAAATACATTTTTAATAGCTGTGGCAAACAGTGAGGAAAACAAACCAGCACATTTTGAAAATAGAGCAGTGCTTTTTTTATATTTTTATATATATGTAGATGAATGCACAGAAGGAAGAACAAAGTCAATTGTACTTTAAACTGTGCATCAAAGGAAGTAAGTCAAGTTCTTACAGCACTATTCTATTAAATTATCATGGGTTTCTCGTCTTGTGATTCATAGAATATTGTGATTTGAAAGGGACCCCTAAGATCATCAAATCCAACTCCCTGCTCCTCATAGGGCTGCCTACAACTAAACCATATGATCAAGAGTGTCATCCAGATGCTCCTTGAACTCTCAAAAGACAACTTAAAGTGTGTTGTCTGAATTAGTCATTTTATCCAGAAATACACTCTTGGTGCAGCAGAGTGTAATCCTTTTGAACATTTCAAGCCAGGTCAGCAGTTTCAAGTATTACAGATTAAAACAAAATTTTATTAAAGTGCTGAGAAATGAACAAAACAGATTTACACCTACATTTAAGGAGCCCTGACACTTTCACACCATCATGGGTTCAAATCTACAGGAGTAAAATACACTTTTTTTTTTAAATGAGACTGAAAATTCATATTTATCAACAGGCAGAGGATTTTCTTTCTTGGAAAGCATTGGGACGTTAATTATTTCAAACACTGAACAAATTCAGCAATAAACCACTCAGCTACTTAGTGTTTTTTTTCACCTCAATAGCAATATTTGTTATTTCCGCACTCTGCTTTGAAAGCAGAATGAGGAAAAATTGCAGGAAAAAGTATTTTAAACTAAATTAACTTGATCCAAAATTCTGGAAATTTTAGTACTTAGATTCTAACAGAATGAACTGAAGGGTCTGTAAAAGAAAATTGTCTTTTCTTTCAAAGTTTTATACAAATAATCAATTAAATTTTGCATTACAAAGCAAGATTCCATTGTTCTGCAAGCTCAAATACAAAATGTATAGTAGACTCTGAAAATCAGAGAGTAAACCTAGAGCTAAGCAAAAGTGAAACAAAATAATCACAATGTTGTACTTTTAGAGTCTCATCTGAATGAAGAAACCTATCCATTCTCCCCAGCTATCATGCAGAATTCTTAGCTTTTCAATTTCTAGCCGTAGCGTATCTATTTAGCCCAGAAGACTAACAATAATCATCTTACCCAAGCTCTTTAAAAACTTTGGGAATTTCCTCTTCAAATTTTGAGTCAGGCAGTTCATAAGAAGGGCAGAGGAATCCATAGATAAAGGTGAAGATTTTTAAAAAGTCCTTAACTGATGGAGATTGCAGCGATTTCATGGAAACATTATGTGCATAAGCATTCTCAGCGAGAAACTGCGGAAAGGAAACATGGAATGCCAGTCACCATAAAAAAAACTTAGAGTTGAAACCAAGAGAAATAAGCATTTTGATTAGTACATTTTACACCTCATAAGGTACACGCAGAATAAGCTAATATGTTACCTCACAAAGCTGCTTGATACACTGTTGGATGAATGCCTTGTCATGGAGGGGCCTGGGATCCTTTATCTTTTCTGTCCCGAACACACCGTACTGGCTGTTGCGTGAGCCTCCAGCCCCGCTTGCTCTAAGGACAGACAATAAATACAGGTCTTGTGACAACACATACAAAGAAGAACTCTCTTAATGTTTAAGTCACAACAATTGCTATTTTGATGTTTTCTTTGCATTTGTCATACAAAGTGATACTTGAAGTTTTCTCTTCATTTAAGGCGATTGGAAAAACCTCATCAACCTGGAAGCCACAATACCACATGTACAACAAAGGGAGTACTGCATCCTAGATTAATACTTTCTTCATTTTATTGAAAGAAATAAACTCTTAGAGAGCAGAAAAATACCCCGAAGATGAAGACAAAAATCATGTAGGTGACTGTAAATAAGGACTAAAATATTTGAGAAATATTTAAAAGGAACAGACCCCTGCAACGTTGGGGTCCTATGAAAGAAGACGCCCACAACACAGAAAGTCATGAACTAAGCAGAAAGGTTATAGATTTTTGGAAGGTTTGTATCTTAGAGAGGAAACTAAGGCAGAGTATACTACAGACATCATTCTTCCTTAAACAGGAAAATGTATTGAGATGCTCTCAAGGTCTGCAGTGCATGTCATTCCCAAGAGAAAAAAAATAGCTCCCAAAGCAATTCCTACTCCACAGCATTATTGTTTAGCGATCAAGGGCTGGAGTAGGGCAGACCTGAAGGTCTGCTTGCCTCAGATCCATTATGCCCTATAATGAAACTCTGTCAAGAAAGAAAAATGCCAAACTTACGTAGGACCATTTTTGTTTGAATTTACAGTGCAGAGAACGAAAGCTATCCATACCTCTTCCCAAAAAAGCTGACTTTTCTTTCTGAAGCTCCAGATGTAGATTTGCTTGTGCTCAGCTTGCCAAAGGTGCTTCTGTCCTTCCTGAGGAATAGAGAGAAGGATTCAAGTGACTGTTTCTACCAATTCTTCTCTTGTTCATACAAGGACTATACATGCACTCATTTATGCCTAAGCACCTTCATCACAGCAACATCTTAGAAAGGTCAACTGATGCACCCAGCCACCTCCTAAGAAACATGTAAGAAAATGTTACCATTTGAAATGCGGCACAGGTACATAAAAAGGTTAAAGGAAGTATTTTTGCAGAACTGGAACACTTGTGCAAACATCCTTGGCTGCAAGGAGCCTTTGTCTTAACTGTTTCCATTTTTTCCCCCTCGGTTGCTACTCACACATTCAAACACACTATAATAAATCTCTTCGGAATTAGTTTTATATACTTATTTTCAGCAACACAACCAGCAACTTACATCTGAGGTGTTTGAAGACCCATTTTGTTGCTGTCCTGCACTCTCAGTGCCATCATAGATTGCCGACCGCTGCTTCCAGCAATACTTGAGCTTCGCCTCATTGTTACTGAGCTGTAAATCACAATCCCTCAGTATCAGAAAACCCAGGATCTAAGGGTATTTTTTTTTCTAAATGCCACAATGATTTTCCAAAGGCTCAGAATAAACAAGTAGGACTGTACATTGGACCAAACAGTATGATGGAATTTCCAGAAATATTGGTTTCTCTTTAAAAAAAAAGGGAAAGAAGAAAGATTGATTATGTTAGACTCCAGAAATATAAAAGAGCAGTCACAGTCTTTTAAATCAATTGTTTTACTAATGAAAGTGTTAGTGCTTGTTTCAAACCTACTATTTTGTCTTTCTTTGTATTTGGTCACTTCAAACCTACAGCATCCAAAAGCAAAAGAGCTTGAGAAATTTTTCAGTCCAGTCCCCTGAGAAGAAATGAAGAAAACCACCATGAGTACTGCTGACAGCACTTCAGCCATACATCAACTCCTGAGCTGCTAATTCTGAGCCTGCCCATTCATTTCCAAATGGTCTCTCAATATCATAGCACAATAACTAGAAAACCTATTCTGAGATAATATTATGGCTCTCTTCAGACTATGCCTGCAGAATATAAATCAAACTGGAACATTAATACCATTGTCCCCACAGTGGCATTAAGCGGGAATTTGAAGTAAACAGAATTAACTCAGGAAAGAAATGCCAGCTTGTGCCCTTTACAGAGGTTTTATTTTATTTGTGGGATGGGCTTAAATGACTGAATTATAACTAATAAAAACCCCCTCCATTACAAACATTACCAAAAAACATTACTAATATAAACTGTGTTTCATTTTGCTTCCAGTTCCACTGCTCACAAACCACAACAGAAGTTTAGCTCAAGCTCAATTCATAGGGCAGCACATTTATGACCCACTGTGCCTGGGGAAGAAGATGCATTATTCCATTACTTTAACTGGGACCAACCACAGAGAGATTGAATTTTCACAAACATAGCTTCTAGAATCACAGAATCAATTAGGGTGAGACCATCAAGTCCAACTTATGACCAAAGACCACCTTGTAAGTTAGACCATGGCACTAAGTGCTACATCCAGCCTTTCCTTAAAGGCCTCCAGGGACAGTGGCTCCACCACCATGCTGGGCAGGTGTGGTGGTTCCTTAAGAAGCCTTAACAAACTCATTCAAGACAGCAGTCCATTCCAGTGTATAATCGCCCTTTCCGTAGAAGAATTCCTCCACTGGTCCCCCCTAAGCCTGGCGCAGTTTGAGACTGTGTCCTTTCGCTTGTGGCCTGGCAGAAGAGGCCGACCCCCACCTGGCTCTCCCTCCTTTCAGGTGGTTCCAGAGTGATAAGGTCCCCGAGAGCCTCCTTTTCTCCACACTAAACCACCCCAGCTCCCTCAGCCGCTCCTCACAGGACTTGTGCTCCAGACCCCTCACCAGCTCCCTTGCCCTTCTCTGGACTTGCTCCAGCCCCTCAATGTCCTTCCTGAGCTGAGGAGCCCAGAACTGGACACAGCACTGGAGGTGCGACCTCACCAGTACCGAGTACAGAGGGCCTGTCACTGCCCTGGTCCTGCTGGCCATGCTGGTGTTAATACAAGCCAGGATGCTGTAAGAGCAGAGTTCGAGCAGAGATTTAAGAGCAGTTTGCCACAGGCAACACGAGAAAAGAAGGGTAGGAGCGCGGCGAGCTGGGCGCAGCTCCACCCGCTCGCCCTGACAGCGCGTCTAAACCGTACCGAAGGCGGCCGGGGGACTCGGCAGCGAGGCCAGCCCGGGACTCACCGCCGCCTCACGGGCACCAGTGCCGGTGATTGAGGGGGTGGGGGTGTTTCTGCTGCTGCTGCTCCCCGCAGAGCCCGAGCCCTGTCCCTGTCCTTGTCCCTGTCCCCGCCCGGCCGTTACCGCCAGCGCCGCCGCCTCCTCGCAATTTCAAATCCGCCCGCCCGCGCGTCCCTCGGAGCGTCCCACCGGAACTCCGTCACGGCGGGGCCGCGGCCGAGCAGCGCCGGGAGGCGAGGGGCGGAGGGGAGGGGATGAAAGCGACGGGAGGAGCAGCGGTGGGAGGCTGGGGGAGGAGGAGAATCCCAACCCCCGGAAGGGCCCGGGGAAGGGCCGTGGCCGTACAGCGACATGGCGGCGCCCACGGTGAGTGTGTACCAGGCGCGGCCGTGCCACGGCGAGCCCCGGGCTTTTCTCCAGCCGCCGAGAGCTTTTCCGGGGAGAAGCCTGAGCTCTCGGTCCCTGTGTGCCCGCGGGAGTGGGAGTCGGCGCCTGGACTCTGCAGCGCTGGGTCCGCGGGTGCCCGTATACCGGAGTTACTGCTCCGGGGCGCCGTCACTGTCATCCATGTCTCTCTATGTATATATGGTGTATCTATATGTGTGTGTGTATAGTGTATGCTTATGTATGTATGCGTGTATATATATGATGTGTATATATATATATATGGGTGTTTATATGTGCATATATATATTGCGTGTATGTATACATATAGTGTGTGCATATATATAGTATATATATGTAGTCTGCATAGCATGTGCATAACTTATAGTCTATATATAGTGCATATACACATATATATGGTATATATGCAGTATATATACACACCAGTCATATAGTCATAGACGATGTGTTATAGGGCAATTTTCCAACTTGTTAAAAAGAGAGCAAGTGCACATTATATAAAAGTATATTAAAAAGTGATATAAAATATGCTTACTGTAGAAAAAGAAGTGTTATAGGGATGAATATAATGGGGAAACCAGTTGAAGTCCGAAGTTTCAACAGTGTGGTCCTGCCTGTGTGTGGAAATGTCTGTCAGAAGGTAGGTGCTAGTTTATTAAACAGTTGATAATTCTGCAAAGTGATTTTTTTATAAAAATTCTCACAGGAGAAGGTGGATCCAGGAAGTGCCTATGGTTGATGAAAGCTACAGTTGATTTTTCCTCCTGAAAGGGGACTTAGGATGTCCGTGGTACATCGTCTGACAGCGGGATGGCTCGTGGATCATCTCCTTTTCATCAACCAGTGTGGCTATGAGATCTGTGACTCCTTTGCACACCCTGGTGGTGTCACTCGCAATACTTCTGTCACATCTGCTGAAGACTGTCACAGTGCTTCTACTTTTGCTGCCACCCTCTCATCAAGCAATGGTCCTACTTATGGTCCTGGAAATGCCCTAGAAACAGAAGGTAAAACAGCAAAAATGAGATACGTGTTTCGGGAGGAGTTCTTTGATATTTCCAAGCCCCATATAGCTGCAGCTCCTGAGGAGCAGCTGTGTCAGGGGTGCCCTGAGGTGAGTCTAACAGAAATAAGGCCCAACAGCAACAGAGAGGAATACCAAGAAGGAGGAAAGAGTGACATTGGAGATTCTATTGCAACTCCTAGGAAGGTATGTTCTTTTTGAAACTGTAAATTACAGTAATCCATTAATACATAATATACTACTAACATTGTTTGGCATATCTGAGTCTTGAGGTAGTGTAGAGGAGTGGGAACTTTCGAGAATATTCTTGTATCCTTTATGTCAGTAGTGTGCATTCTATGTCTCATAAGCAGTGGATTGCTCCCAAAATCTCCTGACACTGATTGTGGTCATGTACACAGACTGAAACTGTGGTAGCTGTTGAGTTTGCACAGATTTGTGAGTTGAGAAGGAGAGTATGAATTTACTTTCAGTGTTGTTCAGTACTGTTCCATGTAGATAAAAGAAAATAAGAGTCACAGGTCTAAACCAATAAATGTAATCATGAAGACATAGTTAATTTTTTTTCTTTTATTGGTAAACTGCATTTGGCAGCTGAAACTTTTAGTATGGGCCCAAAGGAAGCAGGAGCACAAACTGTGACATGCACTAGGTACCTTCAGATCCCAGTGCCACAAATAGCTTAAAACAGCTTTAAGCCTATATACCTGGGGAATACCCGCAGCAGCTTAGGTATTTTCAGGTGTTTTTGCTTATTTGACTTGTACTTGTGATAAAAAAAGAGATGGAAGGTTTCTTCTGCTTTTAAAAGGGTTAATTTGTAATTCTGGTATGTTTGATTTTTTTTCCCTTTTATTTCATCATGGAATTATATGGATTTTTTTGTTGTTTTTTGTAATTCTGCAGAAACGTAAAAGGAAATGTGTATTGAACCAAGGCGAACTGGATGCTTTGGAATACCATTCAAAGGTAAGTTGGAACAAATGTATATTTTGCAAGTACATGATACCTGACTTTGGGTGTGTACAGAGTGGAGGGCATGGTTGCAGGCAAGTTCTGTTCTTGTAGCGTGTTCCACTGGTGCGAAGAAGGGAAGGGAAGATCAATTTCTCCAGTCCTTAGGCAAGTGCTTACAGAGAAGGTCTTCTATGTAGATACATGTGAAATTATACCTGAGACATTACAAAGAGCTGGAAGCTGCATTCACAAAGTAACTTTGACTGTTACAGATAACTGGACATTATATAGCGAGGAGTTGAATATTAGGAAGTGACTGATTTGAAACAGGCAACATGACCCGTTCTGAACATCAGCTCATGTTTAGTGTTTCAGGATGCTGAAGTGCTGAAGTTTTTCAAAGCTTTTGTGACCAAATGTGCTTCAAAATATCTTACTCTGCAGTTGAGAAAAAAAATTGAATCTTTCTCTAACATTTTATATTGTCATACTAAAGCATTATGAATGAATTGGAATTCAAGTCTGTGTGCTTATGTCAGTGATGTACTGGTGAAGATACAACTGAATTACACTGAAGCACATTAGTAAATCATAGAAATGCAATGTGTAATTAATGTTTAATGTATTGTTACTGCTTTCCCAAACAGTCATGTGAACCTGAACTAGGAGCTACATTTGCTTTCTTTCCTTTGACAAATGTGTTAGTCATATTGGGCTTTTTGCTTAATCCTGTTCCTCTTGAACTAGATTTAGATGACTACACTTTTTTTCTTTTACATGGCAACAATCTTGTAGTAAATATGTACAGTTTGCTGATACAGTGTAGAGGTTCTGTGTTATTTTTGTGAATAAGCTGTGCATGTGCAGAATCACCTTAAAGGGGAAAACTTTAAAGTTCAGCATCAACGTGAGTATGAAAATGTTGAATAAAATAAAATAAAATAATTCAACAGTAGAAATAAGGAAAGAAGTAAAGAGAAGAAGTTTGATGTCTTGGAGGCTTGTGTAACTTGTAAATGATTTTTGGTGAATATGTGGAAAAGACAGAATTTGGAAAAATCTGTGACCCCAGTTAGCCTCTTATATCATTCACAGATCAGAAAGTATTGGGTTTTGATGGTATTTGTGTTATTAAAGGTTATAGCTCTGCAAGTCAACCCAGATTATTTTGGCACTTATTTATATGTGTAGACTCATTGTCAAAAAAACCCCAAACAACTCCAATTTTGTTTCTGCAAGTGAATCTATTTATGAATCTCAGGTGTTGAATCCATTTATGAATTTCAGTCAGTGTCAACATAGGGAACAGTACAAAATATGCTAAATTCCTTCAGTAGCCATTTGTTAAAAATACTGCTTCGATTGCTTGATAGTCAAGAGACTTTGTCCACCTGTGAGTTAACACATGCATGTAAGAAGGTATAATTTCTAAAGATATGTTTATTAATTCTGTTGAAGCAGTATGAACTTTTCGTATCACAAACCTAAGTACTAAAAATTTGTGACTCTGTACCCTCTTATATCTAGAGGTGGCACTATTAAATTATTAAAAAAAATTTTCTTTCCCTGCCACTAATCTGGGAATTGTAATAAAGAGTATTTAGTAAAGTCCTCTTGTAAGCTTGAAGATTCCATAATCAGAAGCTTTTGAAACCATAATATATATTTGAAACCTTTATTAAAGCCACTGTAACTGACAGTATTGTTATTCTAAATGGACAAAGCCGCCTCACTGACAATCAAAACTCATAAAGGCTTCGCGATTTGGTAATAAAATTGGTCTCTAAATTTTGTGAAGGGAAGGTGCTGAAATGAATGACACTGTATATAGATCCAAGAATCTTGTCATCCTGGACTGACTAACAGGCTGTTTGAGAGGTTTGCCACTTAGAGAAGTTGCAAAAATCAAATTCTGATACTTCAATTTGATTTACTGTTTATACTTCTGTATTACTGAAAAATGCATGAACTGTTGTTTTATGAAGTGAATTGAAATGTGGAAAATCACTGATTTTTAGATCCCAGTATCCATGTCAATTAAAAACATGTTAAAGGGCACAGTAACTTGAAATCAGATTAGAATTTTAAATTAACCTTCATATAATTGCTTTGAAATTTATATTTGGTAGAACAATAATATTCCACATCTGTTGTCTGAAATGTTTTATTCAGTACTTTCTCCCTCTTTCTTTCTTCAGCCTTCTAATTATTGTAAGTTTACCAAAAAACAAAATCCAACAGCTGAAGTTAGCATGATGTCCTGATTTTGGCTGGGATACAATTAGTTTTCTGCTTGATAGCTGGACATAGAAATCCATGTGTGATGTGGTGCAAGTGCTCCAAATAAAAAATAACACCAAATTTTTAAAAAAGCCTCAGAGTCAACTTTTCAAAAGCTAAAGGTAGACATGTTGCCCAGATACCTGCACCCAGCTGCAACTGCATTGTCCCTTCCAGCCTGGTCAGGATAGATCAGAAAACTTCAAAGATTCTCATTTTGGATTCAGTATGAGGATAATGTTCACAGCAACAACTGAGACATCAGCATGTTAAGCAGTGCTTACCCTAAGTCAAGGAGTTTTCGGTTTCCTGTGCTCTGCCAGTGAGCAGGTGCACAAAGGAAGCTGGGAGGGAACATGGCCAGGAGAGGTGGCCCAAAGTGGCCACAGGGATATTCCACACCACAAGATGTCATGCTGACTATATAAATGACAGGAGTTGGCCAGGAGCCATGGATCTGCTACTAAGGAATAGGCTGGACATCAGTGATCCTTTTGTGTGTCAGTTGTTTCTCTTGGGTCATGCTTCTCTCTCTGCCTCTTCTTAATAATAAAAATAATGATAATAATTACTTTTCTTTCAATTTTTAAACTGTTCTTATCTCAGCCCATGAGGTTTGGTTTTTTCCTTGGATTCTTCTCTCCACCAGGGACTGGGAGGCATGGGGTGTGAGTGAATGGCTGTGTGGTACTTGGCTGCCAGCTGGGGTTAGACCAAGGCACACACCTTACTATCATGCCTTTGTAGCTTCTGAGCCAATGATCTCAGTAATTGGCAAGGATCCTTCTCCCTGCCTGCAGATTGAAAATGTGTTGATTTCAGTTGCATTCTCTGGTCAAGTAGATACTTGAAAGATCTTTTCTTTTTTCCTTTGTTTCTTTGTGACCAAACAGGTCAGGAAGCTTATTTGGGAAGGCACTTTGCATTTAGTCCAAGAAGGACTCAAAAGTGGTTTTCTTCACCACACCACTGCAAAACTCAGCTGCAGGAAGAATGATGTTCCTCAACACATTGTCTGTGGGTTGGCTGAATTATGTGAAATGGCAAAGCAGTTTCCAGCTGTGACTGAAAGTGACCATCAAGCTGTACATGTGCTAGAGGAGGAAACCTCCTGTCCAGAGCAGGACCTGCTTTCGTGTGTTACAGAAAACAGCTCAAACCGTGCAAAGATGATTGTGTTAATGGGGCAGAAATACTTGGTACCACCAAAAAGCAGTTTCCTCTTATCTGATATTTCATGTTTACAGCCTCTGCTGAACTGTAAGTATCTTTAGGTGTTAGAATTTGCCCCCTTTCTTCTGCCCAAGAAGGGCAGTTAATGTCAAGATGACTCAGTGAACAGATTTTAACATACAGCATCACACTGATAGCAAACGCTGCTGCAGGCTTTCAAAGTGATATTTCTAACTTTGTGTAAATAGATAAGGACTTTCAAAGGAATCTTGAATGGTTAGGATGTCGTGTCATGAGGGGATAGTTTGTCTCCAGGAGGCTTCTTTAAAAATCTTAGCCGAAATACAACAGTTTGTGAGCATGTTCTGAGCCACTGTCAGCAGAGAAGTCACGTAAACACGTTAAATTGGGACTAGCTGTGCTGCTGGGTCCCTATCCCACAGGACCAGCTTTAGCATAGATAAGTCCATGCTGCTGCTGAGGTGGTGGTCCTGCTGTCTTGATTTTTAGCTAGGTTAGACCATGAGGGAGGGATGAGATAATGCACCTTAAAGCAAGTGTTCCCTTACAGACTCATCCTGTTCAGTGGCAGCGTCTTTTTATATTGGAATAAAGTGGCTGTGGAACAAAGCCCAGTATACCCCAGGGAAGGCAACAGTTTGAGAGGCTGTTGCACCCAACTGGAGGGGAACACCACTTCAAGCAAGACCATCAGTAGCAAGCATGACTTGACTTTTCCGCTGCTGTATTTCACAGCTGAGAGTATTGGCTTAAGCCAAAATCAATGACAGGGAAATGGAGGGATTTTAGAATGAGCAAGTCCTCCGTAAAAGTAGCTCAAAAGCTATCCAAGCCACCATCCCCAGCCCTAAGCTGACAGCATGCACCAGTCTTCAGTGTATTTTACCATTCCATTAGCTTTCAAACTGACCTTCATTATTAGTAGTAGTATTATTATTACTATCAGTTGCAGCTAGGCTTTGCCAGACAGTCTTACACAAAAGATGTTTCCTGTGAGCAAGAACTGGGCATTATTGCTCTAATCAGTAATTTTAGATTTTTTAATTGCACGTGAGAAGAGAGGAAGCATATATAATTTAGATGTTATTTTTTATATTGAGAAGACATTCAGGAGGTAGAATCTTATTATCAAAATAATAATTTTGCATTTGAAGTCCAGAATCTAGCAAGTTAGCTGTTTTCATCTGTAGGAAAGAAGATTATTATCACTGTGCACATACAAGATAGCATGTTTGGATTCTCCAAGGAGGTAGAGAGCAGTCCAAGAAATCTGAGAAAGTGCTTTTGAAATAAGCAACAATGAATGTTAACATAATGCCCTGACTGTACATTTTCTTTTTAAGTTCATTTTAATTATTATTTTTCTCCTTCCTTTTCACCTGCCAAAAGAGAAGTAATTCTTGCTGGTCAGTCCACTGTAAGTTTAACACCTCCAATATTAAATGAATAAATGCAGTAATCACATTTAATGAACATCAAATACTAAGCTGTTGTTCTTACCGTCAGACTCAATGAAAGAACAAATATATCCTCTGGAGAAATAAAATTGGAGAGTTCTGTTTTTGCATGGATGTATCTTCTATCCTCCAGCTAAAGTAAACTCAGCTTCTCCCACGAAAACTCTTTCAGCTCTTTTACTCTTGTTCATTGATTCCCATTTCACACACTCTGTCTAGCTATCTGTCTCTCTTTGCCTCCAGTAGTGCAAAACAGTTCTAGGGCTGGCTTGAAGCTTTGTATGTCCCTGTTGGCCTGCTGAAAGATCAAACAGGACAGGACTCTTGCATTCAGGGCTGCAGCTTTTCACTCAGCTGGGTGCCTTATTAAATAGCTTCTATTGGGAAACTTGGAGAAATTTTCATTTTTGAGACTTGCACTCTGCTATCCTTTTTTTTCTGAAAGTCCTAAAGATACTGAAAATTTCTTTGAGAGATCTGACACAGATCACATGAAAGTCCTTTCCTTAGGTAATCAGCCTGGAAGTATTGAATTTTCTGGATATAGTTATCTGAATTAAAAAAAGCATGTCAAAAGTCTTTCAACTTCTTATTTGGAAAGAACAGAAGAAATTCGCAATTTTGCTGTATATCTGTTTTAACTCATAGGTATTTTTTAAAGCTAATTTACTGGCTCTTTTCTTTTTTCTTTTTTCTTTAATTTCACTTGCCAGACAAGAAAAAATATGATGTAATTGTGATTGATCCACCATGGGAGAACAAGTCTGTTAAAAGGAGTAACAGGTATGTTTTATAGTAAAATCAAACAAACTTTATCATTGTAGCTTACAAAGGGTAATTAACATTTTAATATATTGATGCAATCCAGGACCAGTATAACTGTGAGACTGTAGCTTAAACTTGTAAATATTCTGACACATGCTTACCTTCAAATTTGTGGAATGTCTTAGGTATTTCTCTGAAATGTCTTGGATACTTGGCATACAAAATATTTGCAAGAGTAGATCTTAAATTACCTAGCTGTGAGAGAATGTTAGTCCTTGAGACTTAGAAAGTATGGATTCAGCTGTTTTGTAGGGCCCAGACCATGCAGATATTAGTTTGTAATTAATAGGGTTACTTCAGTGGACATAAAGGTAGATAAATGTGTAAGTATTTCCAGGACTGAAATCTTGCTCAGAAGTTTGAGTGTGTTTTTATTTAATTTGAGCTGTAGCTTAAGCTTCAGTCTAATGTTTAGAAGAACGTGATGATGCAGCAGTAAAATCCTCTAGTACAATAGGAACTCTGAGTCCTGTAGTTTATGAAGTCATTAACTTAAATTTTTATGGGCTTCCTTAACTGCTGAGTGACATCATGTTTATGCCAGTGGAGTCCTCTTGATCACCATAGAATTGTATCCATGTGAGAGAAGGGTAGACAGGAAATGCGGCCTTACAACTTTCTAGGATAAAGTTCACTGTAGCTTTTGAAGCTTGTGGTGAAGACATAGTTTGAAGATGCAGAGACTGATTAGTAGGCTTTCCTTTGAAAGCCTGTCAGAAACCTCTAGAAACTCTCAAGTTCAAATCATTCAAACCTCTTTCTTGAGTATATAAGGTATTCAGAGAAGAATTGTAGTTGCAAGCATAAATTAATCACCAAGACCTTCCCTCCCTGACAAAATAAAGGCAAAAGGTGGAGGAGCGATCACTGGTCTTAATTATCTTGTGGACAGCTAATCATTGTGAAGCATTTCTCATCTGGGTGAATATTTTTTCCTCTGGACAGTCTAGTCCAGGAGGTATTTTGGATTTTATCCTTGTTTACTGTTTCTCACTGTAGCGTTGTGTAGGATCCTGGGTACCCACATGGTGGCTGCTGGTTTTCATTAGGCAGTGTGCCAATATTTTTGGTGCTGGAATGTGTAGGTTCCACAAACTGCAGTTTATTAATAGTGTAGAATTGCATAATGAAAAAAAAAGAACAGAACAGGATCTGGGAAGCATCCTGGATTCACCGGGGTAGCATTCAGTTAGCTCAGAAAAGTGCAGAATGGTTTTGAATAACCTGGAGAACTTCTACCATGGCTGAGAATTTAAAAAAATTAACTTCTGAAAATAATGGGAGAAATTATTGTCTTTTGTGGCCTCTTAACTTGCCACTCAAATTAATGTTGCTCTTGCAAGGGACTCACTTGTCATTTTCATTCAATAGAGAGTTTATTATGAGAAGAGAATTGTATTACATTGCCTAAGAAGCTACTGTTCACTAAACAGCTTTGTTCTGACACAAAGATAAGAATATTAAATTACATATGATGGTTGTTAAATGAAACATGGGCTTCTAAACTTCTTCAGAGTCACAATTCATAATGCTTTATTTCTAGTGATAGTGAAAATACATATTTAAAGGTTTTGCTCAGTAAAACTTAAGTACAGACACTAATGATTTTATAAAAAATCCATCAGATTTGCCCACTGGGTGTCAGTCTCGAACTATTTTTATGACTTAGGTTGTCAGGAGATAATTCTTGAAGTGACTAGTCTGTGTAATTTCTTTATCCATTTGTGTTGCTTTGCAGTTTTTATAGTTGCTATATGCTAATTTTCTTTCTCACTGTATTGGCATAGGTACAGCCACTTGCCTTTGTGGCAAATCAAGCAGATTCCTGTACCAGTGCTAGCTGCTCCAAATTGTCTTGTAGTCACGTGGGTGACTAATAGGCAGAAGCACTTACGTTTTGTTAAGGATGAACTTTATCCTCACTGGTCGGTGAAAACGCTTGCTGAGTGGCACTGGGTAAAAGTAAGTTCTCCATTTGTTTTGTTGCTTCCTTGGAGACTGAGAGGACTTGCACTATGACATGTTATATCCTTCTAATTTGTCTTTTTATTACCATGTGCTTCTGTATTTGAAAGCTGTGATATCATCAATCTCTTCCTTTTTATAAAAGAAAAGGTAGTGGAAAAATATGGGATATTAAAATCTTCTACTGTGTATTTTTAACTCTTTTGTGTCAGATTACTAGAGCTGGAGAATTTGTATTCCCTTTGGATTCTTTTCACAAAAAACCCTATGAAGTTCTTGTATTGGGGAGAGTTCAAGGAGATGTAAAGGAAGCCTTAAGGTATGTCAGAATATTTATGGTAAATGTCTTTTTTGACACTGCTAGGATTCCCTTGGTATGTATCACTTACTCATAATGCAGTATAATGTCCCAAAATCTCTTGGTGCCATTTTTTGGCTGATTGTGGACCTAAAGATAGCCTTACTAGCTTTGCAATAAGAGAGTGCCTTAGAGAGTTTAAAGAATGGAACCCCCCGTCTGTTCCTTGCATCTACTGTGTTGGGGAACTGACTTGGTGTTGTAGTTTTAGTAGAGGGGAGGGGGCTATAAAGATGGCTCTTGTGAGAAGTTTCTGGAGTTCTTCACCATTTCCAGCAGAGCCAATCTCAGATGGCTCTGAAGATAATAGACATGCCACTGGCCATGTTTGGGCCAATTAAAAAGGTTGGTTATGCCTTTGTGATGACATATTTAAAGAAAAATCAAAACAAAATGCACATACAGCTGCTTTTAGTTAGAGAAGGAGGAGAATGTGAGAACATGTGAAGGAAAACAACATGGAGACACCAAGGTCAGTAGAAAAGGAGGGGGAGAAAGTGCCTTAGGCTCTGGAGCTGCAATTCCTCTGCGGGCCGTGGTGAGCCCATGGTGAGGTGGGGTGTCCCCCCTGCAGTCCATGGGGTCCATGAGGGATGCAGAGCCACCTGCAGTCCGTGGGTGAGGTGCCA
>VYZT01040856.1:0-49986 GCA_013400735.1 Pomatostomus ruficeps
TATGGCATACTGGTTGAGCTGATCTTGGCAAATACGCTGAAACTGCTTCCTTCCCAGGCTTCTCAAATTCATGCATTGTGGGCTTGAGTTTGATATGAATCAGATGGACTGGTGCGACCACTACCTTGAAGACAATTTGAGCATATGTTTCTAGCTAGTACAAAGACAAACGGCTCACTATGCGTATTTTTAAGATTTCTGAGCTCAGTTTTTTGACTGGGCTCTGTGTCTGCTAGATATGCAATGTACCTCTGTATTTGGTCTGCCTGGGATGGAATTAAGTTTCTTCACAGCAGCACATATGGTGCTGTGTTCTGGATTTGTGGCTTACTAGCATTGATAATACACCCACCCATGTTTGAGCTGTTGCTGAACAGTGGCTTGCACAGTGTCAAGGCTTTCTCTGTTTCCTGCTCAGACCTCCCCAGATAGTGGGCTGGAAGTGGACAAGAGGTTGGGAGGGGACCCATCTGGACAGATGAAACCAATTGGCCGAAGGGTTGTTTTCTACCATTAACATCATTCTCCAATAAAAACTGGAGGCAGAGGAAGAAGCAGCAGCGTGGGGAGAATGAGGGGTGTTGACTTCCAAGGTGACTGTTTTTGAGAGACTGACTGGGCATCAGCTTGTGGAAGATGATGAGTGATTTCTTCTGTGTTGCTTGTTTTTTTCCCCTCTGTCCTTCACCTTTGAACCATCTTTATTGACCCATGAGTTTTGTCGTTTTTGCTCTTCCTGTTCTCTCTTCTGTCCTGTTGGGGATAAGGAGGTGTTGAAGTGGGTGTTTGGCTGCTGGCTGGGGTCAACTCCCCACAGTCTGACACACTTAAGAGGTGGTAAGGTTATAAAAAGTGGACTTTTGAGTTAAAGCACTGCCTGAATGTTCTTTGCATGACAAGCAGATAAATTCCTCTGTTGATCTGAGGCTTCTTTTGTGAAGAAAAACAGAAGTTTGTAGCTTCTCATACATAAAAAAGATTATATTAAAGGTAATTTTTTCCACTACCTCTTTTTCTAAGCAGAATAATCAACAATTTCCCAAATTTTTAATTCCTGCAATCCAGAGGGACCAGATTATGTTTTGAAAGTAGCAAGTGGAAGTTTTTTATGTGCTCAATCTACAGAAAGAGTAAAAATCACACCAGTTCTGTGTGGCATGTCCAGAACAAATTCTACTTCTTGACAGAAATTGCATCTGTATCACAAAATCAGCTAGGAGAGTTTCTTGTAACTGATCCAGTGCAACAGTATCCATTGAAGTCTTTTATGTGTAGAAGTTGTTTGCTCAGTGGTGGGTTTTAAAAGCTTTTTAAAGGTGCTGATGACCTCAGTGAAGTGCTTGAAAAGGTGCTGCTCACAGTGCTCTTGACTCTGCCATTACTCTTCTTGCCTCACAGTCTGAAAAGAGAGGGCAGCACCTGACTGTGAGCAGAAGGTGTTCGACACTCCCCTTCACTAAGGCGGTCTCTGCAACACACTGCCAGAAATTGTCTGAGACAATTCATTGCATGATGTTTATCTTCTCTGGAATATTTCAGACTTTTGATTTTGTGGTTACCCAATCCAAAAGTGCTTTCAGAAATAAAATCACATAATGAGCATTCTTAAGGCCTTGTTTTGATCAGGCTCAGCCAGTATATGCTAACAGGTGAAACAAGCTCATTAAATATACATTAATGCATGGACATGGAAACTCCTTTATTTCTGCTTCAAAATAAGACCTGTTGTTTCTCCTTCATAGGAAGTCTGAATGAGGATGGGTCACAGAAACATTTTGACAGGGAATATGTACTGATGTTTGGTGTGTTTGATGAAAACAAGAGTTGGCAAAGATCAGCATCAGTCAAGTACACAATTAATGGCTATACTGATGGAACATTACCAGGTACTGTTCAGGCTTATGTGAAATGAAATTAACATTTATGAACATTGAATATTACTTTTAGCCGCTTTTCATGCACAAGAACGGGAATGTAGAGAAAGGGGACCCAGCCTTTTTTAGAATGTGTCTGTGAGCATCTAAATTCTGGAAGAAAATCTGTGCTACAGCAAGGAAGTAATTCCAAATTACTGATAGGAACAATGAGATTACTTCTAAGAAGACTTCTGCTTGAAGAAAAGGATTACTAACTTAAGAATAAATAAGTTACTTGGGTTTTTTTAATAAGCTGGTGGTGAGAGAGTGATTTGATTAAGTGAATTGTTGGTTCTACAGCATATAGAAGATACCGGGTGAAAAACTTCCTGAAAGTGGAAAGTCAGTTATCATTAAAAGACTCAATTAAGTGAGAGGACTAGGTAGATGGTAGTGGGGCTGTTCTGTTGCTAGTGCTTTTCCTTTGTTCTCCCTAGGGAACAGCTTTCATATCTCTCTCCCATCCATTGAGCAAATATAAAAGGTTGCCTTAAGTGGGGATTTTTTAAGCAGATATTGGAGAGAGCAGGTCTCTCCAATATCTGCCTGTCACTAGGCACCACATCATTCTTTACCTTAGATCCTTGCTTTGTTCTTCACCTTTCCTGCCCTGCTTTCCTCTCACACTCCAAGCAAGGAGAGGTCAGCTTTCCAAAAGAAGGCATTGGTATTTTTTCTTTTTTTGTCAGCTCATTTTAAGTCAGTTTGTCTCTTGCAGGTCAGATTTAAACACCTGTCTTCCACTGACATAGAAGATTTTGGTATCTGTTCCATTTACATGCTTCTGAAACTTCCTCTTGTTGCAAACATCGATCACAGCAATTTTTTAAATGTTTTCAGTGAAGAGTCACTTCAAACCTAGGGTGCATAGGGAATTTGCATGATTTTGCCTTTATTCTGAACCCTACTCTCATGTCTCTTTCAGATTTAGAGGCTTGTGCATATGACAACATTAGCTGGCACTTGATAGGAATGAGTTCCAAGCCGGAAATCTTCTCCATTCACATCAATGGCCAGTCCATGGAGCAAAGACACCGCCGAGTTTCTGCTGTTAACTTGGTTGGGGGAGCCTCCACCACCGTAAACATGACAGTGACTGAGGAAGGAAGGTGGCTCATATCTTCTCTTGTCCAAAAGCACCTGCAAGGCAAGGAAATATCTCTTTTTTAGGCACCTGCAGAGTCCTTCTCTTCTTTTTGTCCCAAATGGCCTCTACTGTTCTGCAGTGGTACAGTTAATCTGGTTCAGATGGCTTTGTCATTGCACTAGGAAACTGCCCAAGAACCAGGCATTCTGTTGGAAGTGCACGATGAACTGACAGATGTTCTTAGCAGCAGCTTTACTGCAGTGTGCACATCACAGAGCAACAGTGATTCAGTACTCCAGCATCTAAGTCTCTGTGAACTGTTCAGATAAGCACCATTATAAAATGAGTTAGAAACCACCTGTTTCTTGAGAAACTGCATACCTTCAGCTAAGAACACTTTGACCTGATGAAAATATTTGCTGTTCATCATTTGAAAGTGGTGTCTTTCAGCAATGATCAGAATTCTGTTTTAAGGAATGAAAAAAATATCTCTTTTATAACAGCTGGAGACAGGTTTTGGGGGTAAAAAACAGCTGAAGAGGCAAGAGCTCCTCAGGTGGGAAATGACTATGTTTCTGTTTCCACTCAATTAGTTGGAATGCACGGTTACCTCACAGTAAGGGACTGTGGGGACAAAGAGGTGAAGAAGAGTCGTCTCTCCTATAAAGAACGTCTTATGGTGAAAACCTGGGACTATTTCATTGCTGCAGAAGAAGTTACCTGGGATTATGCCCCAAGTATTCCAGACACCCTTGACAGGTAAAATAATACTTTGTGAATATAATGGGGAATGTAAACATGAAATCACAGGATAATTCTGGTTGGAAAGAACCTCTTGCTATCCCACAGCAAAGTTGGATCCAGTTGCACTGGACCTTATGCAGTTGCATTTTTACTGTTTCCAAGTACAGGGACCCCTCAGCTTCTCTTGGCACCTTTGCAACTTCACAGTGAAAAAGTCTTTCCTTATACATGATCGTCCTTCCTCATGTTGCACATTGTGTCTCATCTCTTCACCACGCAGCTCTGAGAAGCATCTGGTCCTGCTTTCTCTATAATGCCCAAATTGATAGTTGAAGATAAAGATGCTCCCTTAGCTATGACTTTGCATGACTGAATAAACTGGAATTTTGCTTCTATGCCAAGTGCTCTGGTTCCCTGATCACCATGGTGGCCATTCACTGGTCTCTCACCAGTGCCAGTGACTTTCTCTGCTGAGAAGCCCAAAAGTGGACACCTTCTGCCTCTCATAGGGAGCCCAAAATAGGAAGATGTCTTAGGAATTGTCCAAAGTAGCATATAGGCGTAATTTCTAAAATACTTTTCAGCATGAATTCTGCTGAAATAAGCAAACCGTAAGAGGAAGGGAAAGGGGAGGATGGAATATTTCTGGAGATTGAAAGTTTTTGAAAGTTCGGTACAATAAGGTCTTTAGGGAACAGGAGAAAGATCTCTCTAGAAATGACTTCTGCATGGTACCAATGTAGATGGAGTACAAGTCATAATAAGTAAGCATATTGGGCTATTTTGTTCAATTTAAGATAACTAGAAGGAACTCTGTAACATACATGATGTCATAGTATACAATGCTATCAGTGCATTGTGGGGTTAAATTTGCAATCTGTCAATTCCCCTGTGCTATTCGTGCCTTTATGAACCTTTACAAGCTGGTATTCATAAGAACCTTTAAGGATTTAAGCAGAACAAAACAAATTCCTTATTCTGTAAGGGTTATAGTTTCATATTCCTCCTTTGACATGATTTGCTTCCCTTATGTGCTCTTGAACTGCACAGAAAAAACTTTTATACCTTTCCTGCCAGTCACACTGCCTTACTTAACCACCTCAGTGCTCTGATTTTTCCTCCTTTGTTCAAAACTGCAGAATTTACTCCTGTTCAGTAACCTTTTTTGAAATGTAAGTGACAACAAGCATATTGCTCTATGTAAATTCTCAGTATTTATCCTAGTTTTGCTCTCAGCATTAACAATTTCAACATTTGAAACCTCAGTTTAACACTACTTACTGTATGGTGCCTGACTGGGATTAAGATTGTGTTCCTATTTTTCCTGGAGTCTTTGCTACTGTAAGAAAATTGCTTTTTTTTTTTTTTTCCTTTATGCTCAACCATGCCTTTGACAAAGGAGAACAGTGATTTGTATCTTACCTTGAAAGTATACCTGCTGCCTCAGTTTGTTTCTTTCTTGCATGTACACTGTTAAATGTAAACTCTGATATTAATTGGTCATAGGTAATACCAAAATACAAGTAACGGTCCAAGACTCTTCTTACCTAATTTAGATTAGAATTTGGAGTGAAAAGCATTAGGTTTGTTTAGGGTTTGGATTTTTTTTGAAGCAGTGAGATTTCTACCAGTTGCTGGAATTCTAATTTTGTATTTTAATAGATGCTAGTATTCAAGTTTTGATGATCATTTTTCTTTTCCTTTATTTTTAAGACACTATAAATCACAACACTTGGACAACTTCTCAAATCTCATAGGTAAAAGGTACAAAAAGGCTATTTTTAGGCAATATACTGATGCCAGCTTCACTAAACGTCTGGAAAATCCTCGTCCCAAGGAAACTGGAATCTTGGGCCCTATTATCAGAGCTCAACTAAATGATAAAGTCAAAGTAAGTAACATAAATACAGAGATTGTTTATACTATAGCATGATTTTCATTGAGGCAGAGATACAAAAGAACTAGTTTGACTTGTGTTGTCTGTCAAAAAATATGGCTAATGTTACAAATATTGGCCCTGCTAAAAGGTATGATCACAAGTAACAGTGTTTAGCTTGCATTTTTCAGTGTTCCCTCTATAGTTTTCATGATTATGCTTTATTTTACTGCATAAACATGCTTCAGTCACACTTCGTAAAATATGTGTTGACACTGGTCCAAAATGGGAAAAAAACCTTAGACATGGTGGACTTCTGGGGGGATTTGGATGTGAGGCTGAACTTCATGAGCTCCTTGTTTCCTATGTTGATATTTTTTTCTGGCTGTTTTGAACAATGGTACTCAGTTTCCATAATCAAATGTTCTTTCATGAAGTTATACCATGAAACTACAGAACATTTGCATTACAAGCTTGTGCTGCTGCAGCATCTTCTTGCGTTTCTGTTGTCATTTAATGATGCATCACAAAGTTCCATCACCTTTAACTTCTGTAATTTCCACCATGACTCTGTGGCTCTGAATTTGAGGTTAGCACATTCCTTTTTTTCTTTTCTTTCTCTCTCTCTTTTTTTTTTCTTTTTTTTTAAATCCTGATTTTATCAAGAATAGACAGGAAATTTTGCCTTTTCTTTACATATCCCCTCTGGGTCTTAGAATCTGAGACAAGATTTGGTTTTAAATTTGTTTTCTCCTGGATTGAAGGTTCTTAAAAACTTCAGTCAGTAACTTCATATTTCCAGAGATAATGTGTAACTGGAAGAACAAGTGTTCTTTTTAGACCTTCCAGAGTCCAGGTGTAAGCAACTGAACTTCACTCAATGGGCTCTACATAGTCCAGCAGAACGGCAGCAGCATTTTTTCTTTGGGTTTATATATCAGACAATATTTAAGACACCCTTTTGCCTTTCTGGCACTTTCTGGGCTAAACCCAGGAAAATTCTACCGTAGTGGAAACTTCATTATGTATTCAGACAAGGATTTGTTGAATCCTAATTTTTTTTTCATTTGCCTATCAATATAGATTGTATTCAAAAATAAGGCCAGTCGACCCTACAGCATTTATTTCCATGGAGTGACACTTGCAAAGAATGCAGAAGGAGCTGATTATCCTCTGGATCCCACAAGTAAAAAATTTGTGAAATATATTTTTGCATATCACTAACTGTTGTGGATGGTTTTGTTGCTTTGAAGGAGGTGCTGTGGCTGGGAATGTGCAGGACTGGGAGACCTCAGTTCTGTGCTCTGCCTCTGCTTACCTGTTGTGTTGCCTTATAGAGAAACCAAGGTATTACCTGCAAAGCAGAGACAAATACCCTCTATTTGTTGTCTTACTTTCCTGTTCTAGTTTTTGATTTTAGAGAGACAAAAGTTCTTGCTGAACTTCAGTTATCTCAAGGTAGCTTCTAACGGCCTAACTGCACCAATGTCATTTGAAGGTGCAGCCTGATATTAAGGTCTGGCTCTGAGTTTGTATCATTACTGTTCTTGTTTTTCCTTAGGCAACGGCACCCGGAGTAGAGGAGTTGAACCAGGAGAGACATACACTTACGAGTGGAAAATTGCTAAAACAGACCAACCCACTGCCAAGGATGCTCAGTGTATTACAAGGCTGTATCACAGTGCTGTAAATACTGAGAGAGATATAGCCTCTGGACTGATTGGCCCACTTCTGATTTGTAAAAGTGAAGCACTAACGCAAAAGGGTGTGCAGGTAACTTGTTTGGGCAGAATTTGCTCAAATAATGTTATTTGTTCTACACTGAATTTAGTTTTGCGTCCCTTAGAGAACTGTTCTGTAGAGAGCAGTTAAACCAATAGGCTTCTGAAGAAACAGTCCTCTAACTGTCCACAGCAGTAAAGGAATTATGTTCTCTGTTTCTTAGCAAGAGCTAAGAAAGGTCAAAAAAAGGTCAGCCTGACTCGAAAGTCTATTTCTAGAGTTGATAATAAATTTTCCTGCTGCTATTATATTTTCGTACTCTGAAGACGTTCAGATCTGACCTGGTCCCTTTCTGTAACAGAGACAACAGCATCTGACAATCTCAGGCACAATGAATCTACAACAGCCAAAACAGCATGGGAAAGTTCTGGGAGAGGGCTTCTCTTTACCAGCTATTGAAACATTGCTTGACAAAGACTTAAGCATCACTAGGCAGAAAAAAAAAGTTAGAAACTTATACTCAGGTTGAACCAGAAGTCTGGTCCTGTTACAGAGAGCCCAGTGATAAACCATCTGTATATTAGCAGTGCTAGAGGCTTGCTTAGTGTTTCACCACAGGTTGGTTGCAGTAGTAGGATTGAAGTCTGGAGCCTGTACTCCCTTCCCCTCAGCCTTTGGATCACACTTACCAGGACTCTGGTGAAGCTTATGTTGCTTACGTAGTAAGAAAGAGATTGTAGGATTGGGTTCTTAATACATGTGTCTGCTGATAAAATGTAACTGCTGTGTTGCTTGTCTTTCAGAAAAAGGCAGACGAGGAGCAGCAGGCGGTGTTTGCTGTGTTCAATGAAAATAAGAGCTGGTACCTAGAGGATAACATCAAGGAGTACTGCAGCAACCCAGCCACTGTCAAAAGGGATGATCCCAAGTTCTATAACTCAAACATAATGCACAGTGAGTGGGATACCAAGATGAATAATAGGAAAGCTTTTATGAACCTGAGCACTCAGTGATTGCTTGTTCTCAGAAGTACGTGTGATCAGGGAATCCTCCTGAGAGTCAGTGAACTTCTAACCATGCCAGGTGGCACTGGACAGAAATAGGCAGTATCATAGAATTAGAAAGGTTGGGAAAGACCTCCGAGATCATCAAGTCCAACCTTTGACCCAATAGCAGCGTGCCCACTAAAACATATCGCCGAGTGCCACGTCCACTTGTTTTTTGAACACTTCCAGGGTGATGACTCTGCCACTTCTTTCAGGAGACTGTTCCAATGGTTAAACACTCTTTCAGTGAAGAAATTTTTCCTAATATCCAACCTGAAACTCCCCTGGTGTGACTTTAGGCCATTTGCTCTTGTTTTATTGCTAGCTGCCAGGGAGAAGAGGCTTACCCACACCTTGCCACTAGTAGCTAGGCTGGCTCTGGACCCTGAAGCAAAGGCAAGGGTTAACTAAATTTTGATGTGGCACCCTGCTGCCTTAGAGATACTATTTCCAGAGATGGAATCTATATCAGGACTACCATTGTTTCAGCCCTGTGCCAGTCTCTTTCCAGGTGAAAACATGAGTCCAGTTCAGTGGACTGACATCAAAGAAGAGGAAGTTTTAAAACAAAAATACTGAAACCACTTTTACTTTGCTTTCCTTTTAGCAATAAATGGCTATGTGTCTGACAGCAGTGAAATCCTTGGATTTTGCCGAGATACTGTGGTTCAGTGGCACTTTTCCAGTGTTGGCACTTACGATGAGATTGTCTCTGTTCGCCTCTCTGGACACTCTTTTCTGTATCAAGGGAAATACGAAGATACACTGAGCCTTTTCCCAATGAGCGGAGAATCGGTCACAGTGGAAATGGACAATGGCGGTAAGTCGTGGAACTGTAGTGTTTGACAGCTTTTGCAAGACATTATTTAATCTCCAGTCTATCAGTACTTACCTAAATGGGAAAGAAAACTCTTCTGATAAACACAGTGCTGGAAAACACTGAACCATTCCCCAGTGCAGTGATGTGTGTGGAGTCCTGCTGGTTACACCAACTTTGCATAACTCTATGCTGCACTGAGGCTCCTTTTTTTGGTCATCTTGCAGTTTGGTTTATTCTACTTCGCAATGAATATTTGGGTTAGTAATGATAACTTTAAGGCAAGATTCTTCTTGGAAACAATCCTGTATCAACTCCATTGTATGATTCCCAGGTTTGCTGCATTCTTATCTATCCTGAGCAGCCTAAAATGGGCTGAAACCATCAAATTCTGCTGGTCATTATTGGGCAAAATGGCTACGCATCACCTTAGGCTTGTGGTCATTTAGCAGCAGTAAAATCTGTCTGATTTACTGAGTCATGGGTCCATGGGATATATCTCAATGTCTAACTGGGATTAACACCATGTCTCGGAGAGGAGGCATTAGAATCCATCCAGTCAACATTAAAGGAATTACCTCCAAAAGGACAGAGATTCTTCATCAGTGAAGTCTGTACATTTTTAGTGGTCATTCTAAAATGCCATGTCTTGGAGAGGAGGCATTAGAATCCATCCAGTCAACATTAAAGGAATTACCTCCAAAAGGACAGAGATTCTTCATCAGTGAAGTCTGTACATTTTTAGTGGTCATTCTAAAATGCCATGTCTTGGAGAGGAGGCATTAGAATCCATCCAGTCAACATTAAAGGAATTACCTCCAAAAGGACAGAGATTCTTCATCAGTGAAGTCTGTACATTTTTAGTGGTCATTCTAAAATGCCACAAGGTTTAGGTAACCTTATCCCATTTAAAATACCTTTTTAAAAAACATTTTATCTATTTAAATAACAAATTCTCTATCTTCTCAATGCTTGTTTTCAGTGATTGCACAGCATCAAGACCTTATAACTTAAAAATGTGTGGTATGTTTAAGTGGCTATTATTGCTCAAGACTAGGGAATCATTAAAACTCCATTAGATGTTATGGAAACCTTCCCAGTAACAAAGTTGTACTGTTGTTTGATTTTGGTATGTGATCTGTTCTTTCCATCTAGGGCATGTTTTCTTTGATAAGTTTGCTGTTGTTAGAAACCAGGAAAGCTGTGTGTGTCACTTCAAGCTGATCACTACAGGAAGAATTGTAGGTGATCTTTTTAATAAAAAAGACTGTTTCTCAAGGTGTATTAATTCTGTCTATTCTATCATTTCTGCTAGCTCCAAAAGCAAGCTGTACCAAGCAAAGAACTTGATTTGATATTGCTTACAGAAACAGATTTTTTCTTCTCTGAAGATCCTAGTTTCCAATAGAGAACTTACCTTCTGACTGGGTTTTGGAGGAATTATTGAAACCTCTAAGTTAATCTGAGATGCCCCAGATTGGCTGCTTAATATTTTGTGTCAGATTGGAAATTCAAATTGCTTTATTCTTATTATACTTATTAAAGATCATCCATTATTCATTCAAAAACTTTTAAAATACTGTGTTTGTCAGGTGTTTGCCTACATTGCCTCAGAATGTATTTGCTCTCCTCAGAATGTTCTGTGTAGCAGTGCATACACCAGTAAAGACAGGATAAAACTGAAATTTTATCTCAAGAAGTCTTTATCTTAGATCCAGATCTAAACCTAGGATCCTTTAATTTGTATCTTTCTTTTTCATATTCATCTCTTTCGCCAGTTGTTTTTGGATTCAGGTTCTAGTTACAGCAGTAAGCTGTATGAGAAGAGCTCTGTAAGCTATGTAGAAGAGTTCTGTCTTCTAGATATATTTATTTAGATGCGCTCTTATTTATCTATGTTTATTAATTACTTTTCATTGCAGTGAGAGCTCATGAATATCCCAGATGAAGATTACCACTCTACTATAGCAGGTGCTCTAGAAGCATCCCCAACAATTTACCTTGGCCATTTACATGGTAGACAATGTCCACTCTCATAACACCTTTATTTCCTTTGCAGGTACTTGGCTTTTGGCATCCTGGGGCACCCCAGAGATGAGTTACGGCATGAGGCTGAGATTCAGGGATGCCAAATGTGACTCTGAGGAAGATGAAGCATTTGATGTTGTGGATTTAACTCCCACCAAGACTGAAAGAAAGGCTGTTTCCACCTCAGCTGAGGAAGATGTGCAAGAAAAAGAGGAAGACAAGGAGGAATTGGATTATCAGGATTACCTGGCTTCCTTTTACTCCATCCGAGGCTCAAGAAAGGCAGCAGACGACGAAGAAAAACAAAATCTTACAGCACTGATCTGGGATCAGTATGAAGACAGTGATGCCACGAGCTCTGAGGTGGCAGCTGGCTCAGGTCTGACAGCTATAAATAGTAGTGGAACAACAAACAACTCTAAGTCCTTAGAAACTCATATCACCCCTCTTCCCCCAGTCAAGGTCAAAACATTCCAGTCAAATCACACATCAGTCACAGCAGAAGAGGATTTATTTTTAGCTACCACAAATGATGGAGAGACTGACTTGGTGTTTGAGAATAGAAGCCAAAGCAGCTGTGAAACAGCTCACAGTAACATGTCTGCAGGTGAACGCTTGCTGAGCAATGGGGAAGGCCCGGTGAATGTTGCAGAGGAACTTCCCGCTGGTAGAAAGGACAGTACATTTTTTTCAGAAAAACATCAAGAGGAAAACACGGGAAGAGGAAATTATACCACTGACAGGAAAAGGAAAAGGCGAAGCTCACCGGCCATTAAGTTTTATGCTTTCCGAATGATGACTGCCCTTCTAAATCATGTCCGAAATAAAAATGTTTCCTTTTCTGACAGGGCCAATGCACCTCATTCTATGCATCATACAGAGAACACATCCAATGAAGCCATGGTGGGAATTGGCCAGCTGCCAAATGAATATAATGATGAACTGGAAGAGGAGGGAAACAAGATGGAAAATGCCATGCACATAGTTAACTTGACGCTGGATTTGGACCTCATAGTAGGAGATGGGTCTAATGCATCCAGCCTTTCTGAACCCAGGATATCCAAAGATGAATCAGCAGATGTTTTTTCTTTAGAACATTTGTTAGACAATACAAGCCCTAATTCCAGCCCTGCTGTAGTGAAGAACTTACTAGAAGCATCATTGCCTGGGGTTGGGAAATATTCATCTAAAATGACTAATGAGGAGTGGAATTTGGTGTCTGCAAAGAGGAATCTGGGATTAGAGGCAAGCTTAGATAAATCTACTGGTGGTAAATTAAATCATCATGGCAGAAATGGTACAGGATCCATAAATAAGGAGGATATGAAGAAGTATCAAGGGTTCTCACATCTAGTGGGGGAAAACCAGAAAGGGAACCACATGCACCCAACTCAGAAAAGAAAGGAGGGAAACAACAGTACCTTGAGTTCATCTGGAACCTTCATCAAGATTCGAAGGAAAAAGAAGGAAGATCCAAAAATTACCTACTTGCTGAGCCCAAGGAGTAGAAACCCCAAAAACCCCAGCAAGTCCATGGCAGGGTTTGGCCATGTGTTGTTTCCAGGTGGGAGCAACCACACGGCAGTGCCATGTTGCGCAGACACCACCAGGGCACCTGACACGGTCAGCCAGAGGGGGGAGCTGAGCAGAGCCAGGCACAGAGAGTCACTAAATGCCAGCCTCACCCCACGGCAGTTCAGGCCATCCATCACAATTGGGCTTCCCCAAGAAGATGGAGACTACGAGTATGTGATAGGAGAATCCTACAGTGACGAAAGCTCGGGTGGGGAATACGAGTACCATTATGTGGGCTTTGATGACCCCTACATGACAGACCCCAAGGTGAACATCAGCAGGCAGCGTAACCCCGACGACATTGCTGAGCACTACCTGCGCAGCAGGGGCAATGAGAGGAGATACTACATCGCAGCCAAAGAGGTCTGCTGGAACTATGCAGGATACAAAAAAAGGTTTGTCTAAACTGTTTGCTTTCATCTGGCACACCATCCTGACACCTCCTTGCAGAATGTTGATTCACATGCTGATAAACTTAAAAGCATCTGTAATGTGCCATGTGGTTTCCAACATTTCAGTGGCAGAACCATAAGAATTTTCCACGGCAGATTCACACCCCTTAGAAATGTCACAGCAAGATTACTATAATCAAGGACAACACATCTAAGAACTCTTCTTTTTTTTTTTTTTCTTAACCCCCTTTTGTAGACTCATTAGAAACAGTCTTTAATACATCAGTTAGAAAACTCACTGTAAGAGGTCAAGAGGGAATCTTGCAGCTTGTTTTGTTATACTTGAATGACCTGTTTTACTTTGTCCTTCAGTTCTTGATACCTGTACACAGGGCAGAGACCTCCTTCATAGTTTCCAGGAATTCAATGGACTAACTGATAGAATCTAGAATGGGATGTGCTTATAGGCAGATGAAATCAATTTCTAGCACCAGCAAGAAATGGTTCTGGTGTCTCAGTTCTCTGTTGGAAAATGGGATAATAGCACTTTCCAATTTCACAAGGCTGCATTATTGAAAAGTATATGAAAGCTGCAGAGTGATTAACCACACTGGTGACTGCCTTATACTAAAAATTAAAACAAAGCTGCATGAAGTATTGCATTGTTGCTCCTGCTGTTCAGAGAAATCAGAAGGTGACTGGATCACAAACCCTAATGTTGAAGGATTTTCTTACATTTTGACAGGGAAGACTGCCCACTATGCCACTGCAAACAATATATGAGAATATTCTGAGAGAAACACTGGACTAAACATTCACTCTCTTAATACAGGTTAGGATCAGTGCTCACCCAACAAAGGCATAGCATTTCTTGCCACTTTTCATTAAAAAGCTGAACCAAAACTTGCACAACTTCGGATTTTTATCAAAAGCAGCCAAAACAGGAGCAAGAAAATTTTCATTATGCAAAATGAATCTCCAAACATAGATTATGTCTCAAAATGAATTTTCATTTCATTTGATGGAAGTAAAAATTAAACTTTTTCAGTATTCTCCAGGCTTACTTCTGCCTCATCTCAGTCCATATAAATGGCACTTGCAAAAATAGCAGAAACAAGGTTGTTTCTTTGGGCACTTGCAAAATCAAGATTTTTTTTTTTTATGCTTAGACATCTATATAGATCTCTCCAGAGGTATTCATCCTCAGCTGCTGTGAGCTGCATAGTTCCAGTGAATTTAACTCAGCCCATGGCATATCCTGTCTCTGTGTATTGAAGAGCTAAAACCCAACCTTTCTCCTATGTAACTTAGGTTAAATTTCTGTTTTCTGCAGAATTGCTAATAAAGCAAGGTTTGTAGGGAATTATAATAGCATTTTAGTGCTTCTGTTTAAGATTTGAACAACAGTTTGAATGTCTAAAAGCTTATTTTACTATACCAGCTCTGTGATGCAAAATGCAGATATTATCAGATGTAAAGATCTGTGAGACAGTAGGGTGTAGGTGATAGACTCATTACACTGAGCCAAGCTCCAATTCAGATTATTAAGGCTAAGAAAAAAAGGAAAATAAAGCTCAGATGGGTTTTGAGAGACTCATTGGAGTTTATCAGTGTTAGTTGACCAAATGGTTGAAGGATCTCGTATCCAACTGTAGAACTAGAATTGCTTAAACATTGCAAGCCATGATTTTCAGAATCATCTGACGGTCATTTCATGGAATCATAGAAGGTTGGAAAATACCTTTAAGACCATGGAGTCCAACCTTTAACCTGGCAGTGCCAGGTTCACCACTAAACCATGTCTCTTGGCACCACATCCACATATCTTCTAAACACTTCCAGGGACAGAGACTCAACCGCTTCCCTGGGCAGCCTGTTCCAGGCCTTGGCAACCCTTTTGGTAAAGAAACTTTTCCACATATCAAATCTAAACCTTCCCTGACACAGTTTGAAGCTGTTTTAGTGTTTATTCTTTATATTCACAAAATTCAAAAATGTTTCTGCTGTATGAGTTCTCAGTTTTCATCAAAGCTATTATTTCCGATTCACTGTGTGGGATTTTAATTGGGGTTTTCCTTTCAGTACAATGAGGAGTGACAAAACCTGTAAAGATGGCAGCAGGCGTAAGGTGATTTTCCAGAGCTATACAGACAGTACCTTTTCGACTCTTCAGGATGAAGATGAATATACAGAACACCTTGGCATCCTGGGACCAGTTATCCGAGCTGAAGTGGACGATGTTATCCTAGTAGGTCAATGTCTTGATGATGTGTGCAGGATAAGATTCTTACAGTGATCTTGGAGTGTGACAGAATGGATCGAAAAATACCACAAATTTTTAAAAGAGGATGAAGGGGAAACAGTTTTCAAAGCTAGAAATTGCACTGTGGACATGCGAGCACTGTGATGTGTTTTTTTGAAACACATCTTTTTTCTCTCCTGTCCACAGCAAATTAAATTCTGTTTTTCCTTCTTATGTTTCCCAACATTTAATACTGGCTTATTGGTCTAGTGTAAAATAAGATTTAAGTTTAATGTAAATGAAAAACGAGTTTTCTAAACTCAGAAATTAGTACATTTGTGTTCAAGATTAGTATATACTTTTTGGAAAAATATGTCATTTCCTCCAAAAAGTTTTGCTATGTAAATGTGCAGGATTGTATTAGAACTATCAACAAGGATGAAGAGGAACCAGATCCCTGGTGATACTGTGGCATATTTGCATTAGGAAGCACACTGCTGTAAAATTTCCTTTCTCTCATCCTTCTTCATCCAGTCTTCCAACACACAGGGCTGGACCTAGAGAGAACAGATCTCAGTGCTTTCTGCGCATTTCAGTAGCAGTGGTGTGCAGTAGGAACACACAGAGCTATGTTTAAATAATGAGTAAGAAAAGAAAAAGATTTTATAGCTTGGGGGTGTCATTCTCTAAGGACAGGTAAATACGTAATCCCCCTATCCTGGTGTTTCACTGGGACAAGTGGGAAGCACTGATTTCAGCAAGAATGAGACATGCAGAGGTCTGGAGTTACTATATTGTAACAACTGCAGGAAAGCATAAGAGGTAGAGACTCTCCATTTCCCTGCTGGCAGTAACTAAGCAGCTCCAGGTATGAGGGGCAGCAGTGAATGTCCTGGGAGCCTAGACTTGGTGGAAGACAGGGCTAGACTCATGCTTTCTGATTTTTCATTCACTACTTGCTTCAAAGGTGGTAACTCTGCATGGAGGTGTCAAAAGTTCTCTCTGCTGGCTTTTCCATGTACAATGTAGCCTGTGATCTTTATACAAGTCTTGACCCAGGTTTGAGGTCATGGGAATGTAGTGTGTGGGGACTTTGGTTTAGGCCTGAGTTTGCTGAACAGAATCTATTTTATTTTGTTTTAGGTTCATTTTAAGAATCTGGCTTCCAGACCATATTCCCTCCATGCCCATGGAGTCCTCTATGAAAAGTCCTCTGAGGGAAGCATTTATGATGATGAATCTACTGCTTGGTTTAAGGAAGATGATGAAGTTCAGCCAAATAACAGCTACATATATGTGTGGTATGCAAACAGGCGAGCAGGCCCTGTGCAGTCAGGAGGAGCTTGTCGATCCTGGATTTACTACTCTGATTTAAACCTGGTAAGGGAATGAAAATGGAAGTGGTGGTGTTGCTGGGGTTGATCACAGAAACACTTATGCTGAAAGGCATTGCTAGAGATCACCCAGTCCATCACTGCACCTCAAGCAGGGTCAGCTGGAGTAGTTTGTCCAGGACCATGTTCAGATGGGTTTTGAATATCTTCAAATAATGTATGGCTGTAGAAATGCAAGCTGCAGAAGGCATTTTTTGATAGCTGTCCTTTCTTTTGGGCTGATGTTCCCACCTGACATTTAATCTCCTGCACTCAGTTAAAGCAGGACATAAGCTGTGGAAGAATTTGAATTGGGCGAGTCTGGTAGACTGAGCAGAGGAGAGTAAAGATAGAAGGGAACAGTAATTCTGGGACCTCCTTTAGGGCCTGGTGCATTCTTGCAGAATGCTATGGGGTTTTTTACATCTTTTGGGAAATCCACTTTTACCTCTAATATGAGTTTATTACCTTCTAGGAGAAAGACATTCAGTCTGGTTTGATTGGGCCAATACTGATCTGTAAAAAAGGAGCCTTCAGCAAATCAAACAGCAGCAGGACATTGACCCGAGACTTCTTCTTGCTTTTTATGGTCTTTGATGAAGAGAAAAGCTGGTACTTCGACAAACATTCTGGAAGGCCTTGTAATGAGAAGACCCAAGAAATGAAGCAATGCCACAAATTCTATGGTACTTATTTCATTTTGCCAAATATTCAGTTTATTGGGGTAGAGAAAAAGGTGTTGGGGGAGGTATCTCAGCTAACAATCATTTTCAAAATGCATAAATCCTACACATTAGTTATGTGAATTTTTTTTGTTGTTATCCATTGCACCCATAATAGTCATGGGTTTACATGTAAAAATTAACAATGACTGGAAACTTGCTATTAAGATGAAGAAAGGACATATTAGACTGAACTTCCAACAGAAAACTTCTCTCTTGCATTCACATACATATTCCCCCCATATTAAAAGAAAAAAAGAAAAAAGAAACAAAAAAAGTCTTCTTTGCAGTGAGAAGCTAGTACCCTGACAACTTCTTGCAAGAAATTTAAAAATATTTTAATAATTTGACAAATCAGGTAGTTCTATTGAAGAATTTTAAGCAGCTGTAGAACAGCCCTTTATATATCTCTCTGTGGATATAGAGGTATGTCAGTCGTGACTGTGTGCCTGTGGAAATGGGAGCTGCAGAAAGTCTTTTGTATAGCTGTCCTCCCTTCTGGGCCTGATATTCCCATCTTACATTTAAACCTTTTTGTTCTCCTGGCTGCCATGTGTTGCTAGCAAGCTGTGCTCAAATCTTCTGCTGAGGTCCCAGGATTGATGTACAGAGACCATAGAGTATGTGTGCATTTTAAATTGGAAAAAATGAAGTTTTTCCCAAGCACATTACTTCATAAATATTTTGCTAATTTCAGTAATTACATTCTAACACTTTGAGACCAGTCTTGTGAGCAGTTTTCCTGACTAACAATCTTTTTTTTCAGCCATTAATGGGATTACCTACAATTTGCAAGGCTTGAGGATGTACGAAGGTGAAACAGTCCGATGGCACTTGCTGAATATGGGTGGGCCGAAAGACATACACGTTGTTCATTTTCATGGACAGACCTTCATAGAACAAGGAGAGCCAGAGCATCAGCTTGGTACATACACTCTGCTCCCAGGTAAGCATCACAGCAGGCTAAGTTCTAAGTAGTGACCTCTGCAGTCTGTCCAAAATAATGGGATTGGCTTAGAATAATAGGAGTTTATTTTAGTGAATATTTGGGGTAGTTTATTCACTATTTTATTTCATTATTTTTAAGGTAGCACTTTTCACTGTGAAATCTACATATTTTTGTTTAAATGGGAACCAGAATTAGCTGGAATTACCCGAAGAATTGTCTGCAGTAACTAGGAATATAAGAAAAGCAATGAGAACATGTCCTGTGCTTTCTAAAAAATGCAGCAAGCAACTGAAACCATATCTGCTTCCTGCTCAATCCTTGGCATTCCTGGGGCATGCAGAAAGTGAGGGCAGGACCCATACATCTAATTTTCCCAGCTCTACTTTTGGCTTGTTTACATTCATCCTTTTCATTACTAGAACAACACACTGGCACAGCAGGAGTAAGAATCATAACCAGCACCACAGAATTAACATCCCTGCATTGTGTAATAAGCAGTGTTCACTACACTGTTCAGCACTGTGGTTAGTGTGCAGATACCTGCTGTTACGTACAGGCATCCAAGGTTTTGTACTTTGCACCATCATCAAAGGTTGGGTTTTGATCTGGCCACTTGATTCCAACCTCAGTCTCCAGCTAGAACTAGCTTGCTAATAAAAAACTCATTGAGATGGTGGAAGTTGCTGCTCTTGCTGCAGTGTATATTGAAATTTTCTGGATTGGGTCATAGGAAGGTCTTTGTTATAAAAATCAACCTTGCTGACATCAACCTTGTAACACTAATATTTCTCATACATTTTTCTTCCTTTTTTTCAAGGCTCATTTAGAACAATTGAAATGAAACCACAGAGACCTGGCTGGTGGCTTTTAGACACTGAAGTGGGGGAATACCAGCAAGCAGGAATGCAGGCATCCTATTTGGTTATAGAGAAAGGTATGAACTAGAGTGGTTTTTGGCTAGGAAAGTGAGGCTATGAAGTCTTCTCTACCCTTTCAGGATCACTGAAAATAAATTAGGAGATTGTTCTGCAAAAAAACCAACATAGGAAATTATCTGCATTCAAGAACATGGTGGGGTGGTTACTGTAAATTTGTTCTAGAAGAAAAAATGTTTAGCTTCCAGCAATACTAGCTTTGAATTATTTAGCATACTACCTTTATTTCTTTAGCATGCTGGCTTTGAATTAGAGGATCCCCTACAGTGACCAGTGGATTAATCTGCTGAGAGAAATTGCAGAGATTAATTTAGAGTTCTCTGGGAAGAGAGTGGTGTTATAGAATTACTAGGAATTGTTCTGAGTGATGTTGTCTTAGATTTCACCAGAATATATATTGGAATAGCCCTCATTTTCTTTAACAACAAACTTACTGTGCTCCCTTTAGAGTGCAGGATTCCCATGGGTCTGGCAAGTGGAGTCATCCTCGATTCGCAGATCGATGCTTCACATCACATAGGTGAGTTCATCCTTGAAAAGGTCTGTGCATGCTCCTGGATAGCCCCAGCAAACTGTGGCAGTTGCGTATTCTTTTGGCATCTCCTACGCCTTTCAAGATCAGTTCAGGAGTGAATCAGCTGTCAAGCTAAAAGTCTCTCCAGTGCTGCAAGCAGAGACTGAGAGCTCTGTTAGGTAGCCATCATCACTGCATTTTAAGTGTCACAGGTCTGCTGTCAGTATCACAAGCTTGAGAGTCAGGGAGTGCTCTGTCTGTGTCTTGCTGGATGAGCAGGAACAAATCCAGCATTCTTTTTTTCCTTTGCAGTCCCTGCTTGAAAATGAACAGCAAGTGTTCAAAAAGCTTTTGAGATTTGCATGTGGTATGAGATGTGAAAGGACAAAATATATCTGTGTGAAAGACTTGGGAACCCTGGCATCCGTAGAAATTATGGAGTCTTTAATTTGTCAAATTTATCTGTGGTACAAAAGTGGGATAATTTCATAGAGAATTTTGTTAGACTTTTACAGACAGTGTCAAATCAAGGTGTACAGGTTACACACACATGCAGGAATGCCCATCCATTCCCTTAAAATAAAAAGTAAATTATTTATTTTGTAAAACTTAATTTTTTGTGGATTTGATTTTCTTTCTTTCCTGACAGAGTTCTATGAAAGCTTGAAAGCTGTTTTGTCATATATATTCTATACTAGTTCTTAACTTGTAAACCTTGTTTTGCAGAGGGGAGCTCTCTTACATGAATGTAGAGCACATTTTGTGTCAGATCCTGCTGGGGGCCAAAACTTGTTTAGCAAACTGTTAGACCCTGGTTCCAAATTAGCAGGCAGTATATTACATAAAAGGCTGGTTTTTTTGTCATTCTGCCAACTCTAAAGCTTTGCAGGGTACAGATGACTTTCAGTTGCTGATGACGTCCAAATTATCCTAGACTATGGTTTTTAGAGTCTCTTCTTGTATTTCTTTTTTCTTTTTTTTTATCCTTTGGTGGCGGGGCGGAGAGGAGAGAAATGAAGCACTCAAGGCAAATTACAGCTTCAATTTATTCTTTTTCAATTCCTCTCTTAAAATTCTTACTTTATTCATATTTTCTGTCTAGATTATTGGGAACCTAGGTTAGCCCGATTAAACAATTCTGGAACATACAATGCTTGGAGTACTATAATGGATGAAAACCTCCCTTGGATCCAGGTAAGGTACAACTTGTGCTTGCCCATCACGGAGTTATGATTTTCCTACAGCTTATTTTAGAAGGTCAAGCTGTTCTTGTCACTGAGAGGACTGATGGGGAAAACTGAAAAGATGTGGCAAGACTGGTGATGCCACCAACTGTTCTTCTTCCCTGAGGTAACCCAGTCTCTGCTGCTGTTGAGGCCCATTGACTGGACAGTTACCCTCACAATTTAGAGTGTAAACATTTTGTAGGCAAAAGGAGTCATTCTTTCTCCTGCTTTCTTTATCCTTTGTCTACCTAGCAGTACATATTTATATGTATGTGTTTCTTGAGTGTTGATTTAAAGTGTAATATCCTCAAGCACTGCTTCAGATAGTTTTTTGTTTGGTTTGTATGCTATGTCCAACTTGAAAAGGCACAGTTGGTTTCACAGGCAAACTAAGCTTATAATTATGACTTCAAGCACTGTATCATTCAATCACCTCACTTCTGTGTTTTTCTTCCATCCCAGTGACTTTTGTACCACACAGACAATTTGCACCCAAGTATAGATAGGATAGTTGATTTCTTATAAGTTTCATTAAAATTGGTTGGAAGACAAGAAAGACTCAAGTTCAGCAGGTGGCTGTTGTGTTTAGCTTGCAAACGTTTAATGTATTAGCAAGCTAATAGAAGCAGGGGAAGAATGTTGGGAGATCTGATGTGGAACGGAAAATAACATTGGGAAGAAAAAGAACTTAACAGGCTGTGGCAGTAAGAAGCTAAGGTTACTGCAGTGAAGCATGGGGGGTGTGGAGGGCATGTCCTAAAGAATGAATTCACTGCTGATAGGAACACCTTCCAGATTTGTTTTCATGTGCTAAGTGCTTAGATATGGTATCAGCAGGAATGGTGGCTTTTCAGCACTTCAGAATGTCATATGCCTTTCTGCAGTCTAGGTATCCAAAATTAGAGGTGGCTTATAAAAGTATGAGTCTAATTTCTCTGTGCTCCTTTGGCCTATCTGTAAAATGGGGCAGGGGGAGTTGTGCCTACCACAGACACGCAGATACTTTGAGGTGCCTTTGTGGTGCAGAACTGAACCCTGTAAAATGGCCTCTGAAGTTAAATGCACACACAAATATACAAATGAAATGAGAGTGAGAGGGAATTAATTTGGACTCTGGTAGCCATTATTCCTTTAGAGAGTGTTGGTGTTGTGGGTGGCAAAATGCAGGGCTCAAAGCTGCTGTGTAAATGCCAAAGAATTATATGGATTTTGCTGTGCATTATTGACTTTATAAACGCTCTTTGCTGTTCCTAGGTGGACTTTCGAAGACAAGTTCTGCTTACTGGGATACAGACACAGGGAGCCAAACAGTTTTTTAAGTCCTTGTACATCCAGAAGTTTTTTCTTGTTTACAGCAAAGACAAACGGACATGGAACGCCTTCAAAGGAGACAGCTCACCCACAGGAAAGGTCTGTCTGTGTCACAGGGCTTGCAACAACCTAGGCAGCATCACTGAGTGATGCAGTGAGTTTTGGTTAATGTTAAGAAAGAGTGAAAAAATTATGTCCTTTAGAGCCTTAATAGGTACAGCTTGAAGCCCCAAAGGGCATTTACCAAACTGATAAAATTCAGACTAGAAGACAAATTCTAAGGTGAGGAACTGCCTAGACTGGGGTTTGGATTGGCCTTGTGACCTTGACTGTGTAGACTCTGGCTTTCTCACAGGCTTATCTCCCTACTATTATATCCTATGCCCTTGGCAGCTTTCTTGAAGGAAGCAGGAAGCTGAACTAAAAATCAGACCCTTACCTCATTTGGTATTAAACTCTGCTTCTCATCTCTCCTTTTCATCTGTCCCAGCAGTTGAATGTTGAACTGTCTGAATTGCCTGCAGAAGGCCTGTATGGTGAGTGTGGTTGTACCCTGAAAGAGGTTCACCTTATACCCAGCTTCTCCAGCCCTACCTGTTACAGCTCCCTTCAGTTCACCTTGAGGTTTCTGTGGTACAACTACCAACTTGAAAGCCTGTTGTCTTTTACCTCTCCTTTTGCCTGTTTGCTCATGTTTTCATACAGACTTACATTAAAAAAAAAGTTACTTATTTAAACTGAGACCTTCAGACACTTCTAAATATGATAAGATGGGACCATGAGATATTTCAAGTGGCACTGCAGCACAGGGTGTGCTATCACTGTGGATGAGGTTAAGGGCATACAAAAACTACATTTGTAACAGAGCAGGCTTTCAGCACCCAAACGTATATTTGCATTAAATTAACTATATGTGGGGTTTTTTTTCTTCTTCTTTTTAAACAGATTTTTGAAGGTAATTCCAATGCCTATGAGATAAAAGAGAACATCATTGATCCCCCTATTATTGCTAGGTACATCAGACTCTACCCCACCGAGGTCTACAACAGGCCCACTCTTCGTATGGAGCTTCTGGGCTGTGAAGTAGATGGTAAGAACTGGTCAAGTGCTGATGCTTCCATTCTGACAAATTTTTTACCTCATACTTTAAATGAAGCCAAAACTGTGGATCTTCTCCATTCTAACATTGTTGCTTTTGCTGTGGCTACTTGGATATACGGGAGATGACACGGTGCTCCTCTCAACAGGCTGCTCTTTGCCACTTGGAATGGAAAGTGGAGAGATCAAGAGTACCCAGATAACAGCCTCATCTACTAAGACATCCTGGTTCAACACATGGGATGCTTCACTTGCTCGTCTCAATCAGAAGGGAAAGATGAACGCCTGGCGAGCCAAGGTAACTAGAGGAAAACAGGGAAGGCAGTGGCAATGGCTGGTTAATAAATTCGTGCTGCCTGTGTGATCGTGGTGCTTCCTGCATGCTCTGTCCAGTGCCAAGCATGATAGGATCACTTCACAACCATCCTTTGGGAAGAACACCACTCAACTCTTCAGCAGAAAACTTGTTGAGCTTCTGGCGACAGCAGTGAATTCATACTTGGAGAGATGGATGGTGTCCTCTGGGCCACAGGCTGCAGAACTTCCCTGTGGAAACAGCCCATTTAATTTCAGGAGATGTGTGCAACTTGAATATTTGTCTCAAAGGGGTTAAGTAACCCGTTCTGGGTTGGCTTACAGGCAGTGCAGCCCAGTGGACCTGGGGATGGGTGACCTTCAGCAAGGCATATGGGCTTCTGTGTCTTCAAAATGGAGCTGCATTTCTTCACAAAGCACCTTGAGATTTGCTGGAAGCTGCTCTTTTGTATAAGCATTTGGTATTAGTATTATGTCTTAATACTGAAGGTAAATCTCTGTTATTTTCCATTACATATTGGAAATTAAAGTAATTAATTAAATCTTAAGACTCCAAATAAACTACCTGCAGTGATGAAGTTAATTATATAGGTCACCAAGAATGCTTTTGACTTGCCTTAGCTTTACTCTTCTGGACTTCTTTGATACAGGTTTGATGCATTTTGATACGGTTTTAACTACCTGTGAACCAGCTTTTTCACTTAAGCAAATACAGACATAGACATGTTTGCTAATAGACAAACTTTTATATCAATTGTAGTGGAACAACAACCAACAGTGGCTGCAGATTGACCTCCTCACAGTTAAGAAGATCACTGCTATTGCTACACAGGGGGCCACGTCCATGTCAGCTGAAAACTTTGTGAAAACCTATGTTCTTCTGTACAGCAACGACGGCTCCGAGTGGAAATCCTACACAGAGGGCTCAAGCTCAGCACCAAAGGTATCACTGTCAGCTCAGGCAATTGTGTTGTTGCTTGGTTTTAGGTGCTGGACACAGTCAAGGCTCAAAGGCAGAATGCCCAGCCAAATTGATATTTTCACAGGACTTTAAAGTGAGCTGAGGTTACTACAGATAATGCCACAGTATCCATCTGATTTTAGTGATCAGAATTAATCATATAAAAGGAAAGAGCACCGTATCTGCCAAGAATGCAGCCAGCATTGTGATAAAAGGAACTGACACTGTTTGTAATGGAGGACATTTAGTTTGAATGCACAAGGACATTTAATTTGAGTGAACAATGGATTCCCCAGGGCCTCTTTTAGCTTTTTTTATTTGTGCCCTGATTTTTTTAAGAGAAATTAATGTTAGTAAGCAGTATTGCTATAGCAGAGCTGGGGAATTTCAGGTACCCACAGGGCAGACACAGTACTTTGTATTTTTTCCCATACTACCTTACACCAACCTAGCCCACAAGGGCTATTAGCAGCAGTAAAATAAGGAAGGTTTGGAGGTTTGGTCCACTAGAAATTGGAATGGTAGATTTTCTGGTGTGGATGGAAACAGAGGCTCTTTAATCCATTCAGACTCAGCTATTGCTGGTCTGAACTACTTTTAACCCAGCACGTTAGGAAGAGATTTGATGTGGTCTTGTTTAAAACCAGAAATGAGCCAGTCCATCTACCCTGGGTGTGGCTAATGCAACAGCTTGGAACTGTTTTAAAGAGAAAATGCCGGGGTTTTTTTCAAGCGCCACCTTTTAACTAATTGTGTTTGTGTATTTGCAGGTTTTCTTGGGTAATGAAAACAGCGACGGGCATGTCAAGAATTTTTTTAACTCACCCATCCTGTCCAGGTTCATCCGCATTGTTCCAAAAACATGGTACCGTGGGATTGCCCTTCGGGTAGAACTCTATGGCTGTGATTTTGGTGGGATTCTGGCTGTGAAAAGGACTGATGAGTCTGGGAGCTCTTAACCTGCCAGCAGTCATCATGCAGAACAACATGTTCTGTTAAGCAGCCCTTAAAACAGTCATGCTTAGTAGTTTGGATGTGTGCTTCCTCAAAGGAACTTAATGTTGTACCAGCAGGATTGAGAGATTTTTCTGGCAGGTGTTTCATGCCTACAAATACACACTTTAGAAAACAGCTGCTTTTCTCTGGGAAGAAACAGTAGTCCCTTCTGATTAGTATTACCATTTCTTCATTATAACCAGTACTCTGACTTACTTTTTACTTAATTTTAAGTTCTAAATCCCTAGGAATATAGACTCTGACCTTGATCCTGAGCACTGACTATCTCCATTTTGTAATGCTTTTCCAGCACAGATGAGGAATAGAAAGCTATAGCAGGTGGATGTTCTCCATACGTAAGGCTGAGAGGGATAACCAGTGCTGATCTGGAGCTGTGGTGCTGCATTCCAGCAGTGCCTTGGTGAGAAATGATTGTAGGGGTGACCTCTCCTCCACATGTCTTTCATCCACACTGTGGCAAAGGCAGGACATGTCTCAGCCCTGAGGTATGTGCAACCCCTTCTCAGAGAATGTGTGTTGGCATTGTTGGTTTGGTTCTTGCATACCCCGCACACCTGGATGCTGTGGATTTCACATAATTCATCTCCAGTGCCCTGGCAAGGGGAAGGGGAGTCAGCAGCACCCTTCCATCCCAGAAATGAGAAGGGAAGTGGTTTAACCTGGCAGGCCATGGAGCAGCAATGGGAGAACCAAAATGAGAGTTCAGAACTCCTGATGCTCAGTCGCGTACACGCTTTTACTGTTGGGACATGGAGCTCCCTTGATTAGGGAAGCTTTGAGAACTACAGCTGTTCAGTGACAGTACAGCCTGGTGGTGGCAGAGGAGGATTAGATCAAACTGGGTAACAGAAACATCTGCATCTTCTCTTAGTGTTTTCACTAATGGAAATACTCTTGTGCATGGATTTTACATGGATTTTTCCAAGGATGACTACATCTGAAAATAGATACACAGTCCATGAACTGATTATTCCAGCAGAATTTTAGCCAAGTTTTCAGTAGTGTTCTGGGCTTCTGTCCTGTAAATTGTTTAATTGCAGCTCTTCACTTATCACACTAGGCACCATTTAGCAGGCTGGATTTTTAAAGTAGTTTGTCTTTAAACCTTGGATAGTGTTATCCAATTTTATTTCAGTAGTTTTACATTTCTTTCTCTTATAGAACATCCATTTTAAAGAGAAGGTATAGAACGGGAGGGAAAAAAGTGTAAAAAGTAAACAAATATTTTCTTTTTTTTTTTTTTACTATGTCACAAACTGTTGTAATTTTCCACTGGAAAATAAAGAATATTGTAGCATGAAACGCATCAACATTTTATTGTATATATTTGCCTCTACAGTAGTAGCTCTGGCAATAGGGAAATTTTGCAACAGGAAAGTAAAATTTTCTGTGCTATTTAGGATTAATTTCAAATGGTGAAACAGTATGAGTAATTGCTTCATCTTTAAAGATCAGTTTCTTAGTATTTTGTAATGGTGCTTAATTTAGTTTTGTTGGACATAGCCATGAAATTACAACATAAACCATATTCACTAAAAAAAAAGAAATGTAAACTTGGAAAACAGTTAATAAATGCTTGTTAACTTCAGCATAACCAGGTCTTTATGTGAAGCCATTTATGTTTAAGAAGGCCATGATCCTTATTGTTCTAAATAAGTAATGAGTTTTCTATATATATATATATATGTAAACACACACATATATATGAGTCTATGTGAAGTTACATAAATGCGAAACTGATTGCAGGAGTATGACTCAGTACCTCTGCATCAATTTTACAAGCTGAAGATTCTGCTTCTACTTACTAATGAACAGTACTTTGGTTAGCTGGGGTCAGCTGTCCTGCTTGTATTTCCTCCCCAACCTCTTGTCCATGCCCAGGCTGCTCACTGGCAGAGCAGAGAGGTAAAAAGGAAAAGCCCTAACACTGCAAACACTGTTAAGTGCCACCTAAAACACCCCTGTGTGGCTAACACTGTCCTAGTCACACATCTAAGCTACAACACCCTATGGGCAGCTACCATGGGAATTAACCCCGTTCCACCGGTGTTCCAGCCTGTCCAGTAGAGCAGCAATGTCTGGGCCCTGTGCCAGCCCAGACATGTGGCCATTGCTGATAACAAAATGTTCCCTTGCACAGCAGAGTAAGGTGATAAGTGCTACAATAAACAGCAAGAGTCCAAACCAGTCGCTAACGTGCCACGCTCTAATACACAGTAAAGCAAAAAGTACATACCCCTGCCAAAAACAGCTCTAAATTCTACCTAGCATAGTCTGATCAGGGCTATTACCTCAAAATCTTCTTGCCCCACACTGGACACCAAAAGGGACTGCAGTAGGTTGGTCCCAGCTGGCAGCTAAGTCCTCAGTCACTTGATGGCTTTCCCGTGGCAGGCTGGGGGAGAGAATTGGATGGGCAAAAGAAAGGAAACGTGGGTTGATATAAAGGTAGTTTAATAAGCAAATCAAAGCTGCACATGCAAGCGAAGCAAAATAAAGAATTCATTTGCCACTTCCCATCAACAGGCACGTGTTCAGCTGCTTCCGGGCAAGCACGGCCTCGACACACCTGACAGTTGCTTGGAAAGACAAACACTGTAACTCTGAACATTCCCCCATCGTCCTTCTCCTTTCCCCCGGCATTTGTTGCTGAGCACAATGTCACACGGTCTGGGATATTACATCCCCTGGCTCAGCTCTGTCCTCTCCCAGCCTCTTGTGCAGCCCCGGCCTCCCCACCGGTGGGGCAGGGTGGGGAAAGGAAAAGGCCTTGGCGCTGAGCAAACACTGCCAGTACCAGCTAAAACAGAGTGTGTTATCAGTGCTGGTTTAGTAAAAAAACCAAAGCACAGCACTATACAGGCTGCTGTGAAGAAAATTAACTCTATCCTAGCTAGACCACATACACAAACTATTTTAATTTTATTAAGCAGCCAGCTTAGACTGAATTTGCAAAGGCTTTTGGAAATCTGCAGTTAAAACAGTCAGTCTTGCACAGCCTTTTATGCGCTGTGGAATGAAATTCTGTGTATGTTGAGATTATTTGCAAAATACACAAGGAGAGCAAGAATTCCTGCCGTTTTCTCAGAGACTAAAGATGCATGTGACAGCATGAAGGTTAGCAAACATAAGCTCTTTTGGACTGAGGGAGAAATGTGGTGCCAAAGTTCAGAGTCATACAGCAAATAATTTCTTCACAATTCTGGATGGATGCCTTCACACTGGCCTTTTGATCCAAAGGTCCAAAGTTAACTGCTTTTAGCCTCAAACAGCGTCACAATGGAGTTGCTGCCCTCTAATGCTCATTCCAGCTTCTAAGGGTGACAATAGCACACAGGATACAGACACTTCTGCCTTTTAGAGGAGTTTTAACTTCCATTTTTGCCAGTTTTTGTGCGGGTAGTTCTGAATGTAACCCCTGCACTGCAGGGATACCTGCACTGAAGCTGGGCCAGCTCACCTTCACCAAGGTTCCCAGGAGTTCCAAACTGGATGGTTTGGAAACTCCTGGAATAGCATAGCATGGTGGGGCATAGCATGGTGGGGACATAAAGCTGCATATCACCCATGGATTAAAGCCAGCACAGATCCTGTTTCTGCACCCACTCACTCAGAAACCTGAACTGTGCGTCAGCACAGACGCAAAGGTGAATCTGGGCTTTGGGGCTGTTCTCATATTAGAGACATCAGTGAGGGTGCATGGCAGGAGTATGTCTGAGTGCAGTGCCAGGAGAACTCTACAGAAAAAGCATCAAATGGCAATGTGGTCAGGACTCCAGACAAAAAACCAATCTTTTGAGCATCCTCCAGCACCCCCTGAAATGGCCATGAACACTGGTGGGTTGATCAGAATTTTAGAATGGTGCTAAGGGACAAAAAGAGGGCTTGCAACTTCACAAGCACTTGCACTTATGAGGTGTCTTTTATGACAGGAAAAGATTTTTGTGGCACATACCTGAGAAAGGAAGGTAAAAGCTCTGCCCATGCCCATGTATGACCTAGGGAAGACTGTTTATCAATGTTACTATGAAGCACCACAGAAATGAGATGCAGCACCGTCCCATGGTGACCAATTGCTGTTTTGTATGAGTCAGTTACTCCGCTTAATCTGTGTGAAATATTCCTCTTCTTGCTGTGTTTATTCATGCTAGCTCTGCATCATAACCAGTTTATCCACCTACACTTTCCTATCATTACTGTGCCCCATTCCCCATTTGTTTGTTACACCCAGTGCTTGAATCATGCTTTAATTACAATCTCCTCTAGGTAGGAACTCCATCTTCTTGAATGTTTGTATAGCACTCTCCAAAACAGGCAATGGGATCATTCTCAGGGTTCCTGGGCACATCTGTAACACCATTTCTAATGGGAGCAATACTGAGTTAAGCCCACTGTGACCTAGATACACCAAGCACCAAGTAATTCAGCCAACCTGTCTGCTTCTTCATTTAATAAAAGTACAGGTTATGTTTCTTCTAAGTGCTTGTTTTTCTTTGTAACACCACTATTGTACTCTCTTTTAGCACTTCACATGAAAATTTGTCCACTGTTTGTAGCAGACTTAAGTGGCTTTTCCACTTTTTTCCTCGTGGAGCTGACTGCAAAGTATTTTAAACTGTTCTGTCCATAATGGAAATGTATAGTGCTGTACAACATGACCCATCTTAGCCCAGGAGTTATTCTGATACCCTGTGGCAAGTGATTCCTCAAATTCAGCCATGAATGCCTCATTTCTCACAGCTCTCTGCTTCGATCTGTGTTGGACACAAGGGAGAGCCTCCTGTGGTGTGCAGGGCAGAAGGGAAGTTCTCTGCCAGAGGCTTTTGATAGCAGCTTGTCTCCTAATGACTTCTCTATTTTGGAGATGCGGTTGTTTGTCCTTATGCTTCTGCAGGTCTTGGAAGCTTGGATTTTACACTGGCTTCTCTATCAGCTGTGATCCAGTAAACGACAATGCTGCACAGGCGTTTTAAATTGACCCTTTATGTCTGTATAATATTTATGCATTTCCTGTTGAAAGCCCCCAGATTATTAAAGGATCACCTAGGGGCTGGAAGTAGAAGACACAGGCCTTCAAGGTTATATCCAGTCTACTGTTTTAACAGATAGCTATAACCTATAGGCTTTAATCTAAATTAATAATCCTGCATTTCATCAAAAAATTGGATTTTCTTTTGTCCTTGCTAATTCTGTTTCATTCCAACACAGTTACTAGTTAACAGAGTCTACTTCCCCAGATTAGTTAAAATGGCCAAAATAATAATAAAAAAAAGAAAGTTGCTGCTGTTTGTCACATTTCTGTACCTTTGTTCTTTCCATGCTCAGTAAAAGACAAATCTCTTTTATTCTCTCCTTCTGGATAGTTTCTGAAACATTTGTACCATCTTAGTGCTCTCACATACTGAGAAAGCATTCTGAACAACAGCTTCACAAGACTGCAGTTTTTAAAGTTTTTAATTTACAGAAGCTTTTCTCTAAACAACTTGGCAAGACTTTAAGAGAACTTTTCATGCACATATATTTTATTAATTCCTCCACAATGCACTGCAGGCCAGAAGTTGAGAGAAGAAAATAGGTAAGATTAAGGAAAGAAAGTGTGAGAAACCCTACTTTTCAAAGCTTGTCTTCCACCGTAGAAAAAAAATATTGGAAGTGTTGAAGTTTTTACTATCATACATGTTTAACCTTTACTTTTCTAGCAGAATGGGGAGATGGAAAGAGAAAATGTGGAGGAAGGCTAAGAAAGAAAAGACTGAAGTAAAAAATCGGGGAATAAAATTTTATCTTGTTCCCAAAGGCTGAAAATATTCCATGAAAACAAACCAAGGTGAGTTCTTTTGAGAACAAAACTGAAACCCTGAGAAAACCTGGAGTACTCAAATCAAAATTTTGCAGTTTCTTTTTCTGTTCCAGTTTTTGGAGGAGAAATCTCGGTTGCCCGACTGTGTATTTTTTCAAGGAAAGGGTCTGAACTGGTGTAACTCATTCTACTATTCCACTGGAAATAGTAGTTGAGCTCCAGTGGCACAACTCTAAGGATTGCTGTTTTGGAAAAGACCAAGGCCGTCCATCAGATCCTGTGAGCAGCCTGGAAGGTGTGGGAACTGCTGCCTCTAGGCAGGGCTCACCATGGGAACTCCAAGGATTTGTTCTTTCCTCCCGCCCCTGCTCGGCACGGAGCGATGGCCCAGATTGGTCAGAAGGTGCAGAGCACCTCGTGCTAACAGCCCCTGTCCCTTTATTGCCTGCTGCCGGGCCACATGCCAGCAGGACACAGGCGCTGCTGAGAGCTCAGTGAGAGGGAAGCCCTGGCAACTTGTTTATCAGTCGCTGGTTTGGCTCATTTCACCCTAACCGTGCTATTTGAAATGATCAGCCGTTCCTTGCCTATGGCTAAAATGGACGCAAATACTAACTGATTCTTTGTATGTAGAGTTTTGCTTCAAGCTAAAGGCTAGTGAAATGGCAGTATCTTTTTTTTTTCATAATAAACCTTACAGATTTTCTACAGAAGAGAATGTGAAGAACAACAGAAAGGAAATTTTGCTAGACCCAGAAGATAGCCAGAAAGCAGCAAACCAGTGATGCCAGATGATCAAGACCAAAATATTTAACTGTGTTTTACAGACAGCTGAGTAATCTTATGGCCCAAATCCTCTTTGTAGCTATGTTTACTAAAGTATGATGATGGTAATAACAGTAATAAAATAGTAATGAATATATAATGGTAATAATAGAAATAAAATAGTAATATATCTATAATAGTAATAGATAGTAGTAAAATTCTGCAGTACAAGGAATCTGTTCTGAGGCTGAGAAGAACTTGTTTTTTCCCACTCAACTCTGTATATCCAGATGCCTAGGAGGCAGCATATGCAATTGCACAGGTGGGAGGCCTGACACCTGGTGTGAATTCTCTCTGGCATCAGCCAGTTTGGAGAACAAACTGTAGGCATGAAATAGAAAGCCTTAGCAGTGCTAGCAATGCCGTGGAGACCAAGGGAGTGGAGCAAAGGGAAAGGAAAATCAAGTAGATAAAAAAAAATGTGGGATAGATTGCGAGAAGAAAAACAGCAAATAGTTTACAGAATTGGCAAAGTACTAGGAACGGTAGTACTGGGCAAAGCTTCAGATAATGACTTTGAATGTAATAGTTTTATTTTCCCCACTTGTATAATATTTCTTCTGGATGCACAACAAGGTGCTGCTTTATTGGATCACAGAAGTGGTTCAAGCTCTTAACTCGCGAAGGGAAGAAGGCGGCAGAGGTCAGCGGCCGAACGCGTCTGAGCCAGGAAAGAACGAACAAGCGCAGCACAGCAGGCGGGGATGGCTTTGCTGGGGGGTTTCCCGGAAAGGCGAGTACCTGTTTCTGGAGGAACGGGGAGAGGAGGAACTTCGGGGCCAGCGGGGGATCCCGGCCCTGCCCCGCCCCTCCCGCGCGCAAGGCTGCTGGCCCCGCCCACGGGGCGGCCTCGGCCAATCCGAGGGCGGTGAGTGGCTCCGCCCCCTGACGCCGGCCATTCAGCGCGAGGCGCCGCGCCGCGGGCCGGGCCGGGNCTGCCGGCGGCGGTGCGTGCTGCTGGGCGCTGCCCACGGCGCTTCTCTGCGCCTACGGCTTCTTCTGCAGCGTGCGGCCGTCGGAGCCCTTCCTCACCCGGTACCTGCTGGGGCCGCACAAGAACCTCTCCGAGACCCAGGTACCGCGCCCCGGGTGCCTTCCTCCCCCCTGCAGCCCCCCCGCGGGGTGTGTGTCTGTCTCTCTGTCTGTGGTTTGTTCGCAGTACGTCAGTGCTGCGGGTCACCGCCGTCTTTTCCCTCCCGCAGGTGTTCAACCAGATTTACCCGGTGTGGACTTACTCCTACCTGGCGCTGCTGTTCCCCGTGTTCCTGGCCACGGACTACCTGCGGTACAAGCCAGTGATCCTGCTGCAGGGCCTGAGCCTCATCGTCACCTGGTTCATGCTGCTGTACGCCCAGGGCCTGCGGGCCATCCAGTTCCTCGAGTTCTTCTACGGGATGGGGACTGCCACCGACATCGCCTATTATTCCTACATCTACAGTGTCGTCGATATCAATCTGTACCAGAAGGTCACCAGCTACTGCCGAAGTGCCACCCTGGTGGGCTACACAGTGGGCTCGGTGTCTGGGCAGGTGCTTGTGTCAGTGGCGGGATGGTCCCTCTTCAGCTTGAACGTTATCTCCTTAACCAGCATATCCATTGCCTTTGGCACAGCGTGGTTCCTGCCCATGCCACAAAAAAGCCTTTTCTTTCACCACCTCTCAAGTCAGCGGCTTAGTTGTGAAATGAAGGTCATGGACTGTAAAAATGGAGCGGCTGTCCAAGATCATCCCGATGTGCAGAGGGTACCTGGCTGGGAGGATGAGACAAAAGTTCCCTTAAACGGGGAAGATCATTCAGCAGAGAAACAGGTGAGTTGTGCCCCGAGTTTACATGAATAGAAGATGCCATACTGATGTGGTTGTCACAGATGCATATGTGCATATATGTACATAGCAGTAGAGATGTAGTATCTAACAAAAAAGTATCCCTTTACTTATCCCACTTCCTTATTTATGGCACAGGGAGAATTATTGCTGGCATTGTTTTGCTGTTTGAGCATGGTAGGCTGCTCCTTAGTTTTTCTGAAATTGCTCTCCGTGTCTCACAAGGCTGCAGTTTGAATGCTCTGGGCATCAGATTGTCATCCAATGGTACAAAGCAAGGGACATCTCTGGAACACTAAACATTGAGCATGTGTCCAAACTCTATGTGGGCTTCTGGATGCACCCTGTGACTTGCAGAAAAGAGGCAATTCTTCTTGCACTTGCCTTTTGACATTGTTATTCCAACTGTTGTGAAAGTTGTACAGTAGTATGCTGTGTAATAATTGGGGTTTATCATATGGTCCTGGAAGGAAACTGAACTATGAAGGAGACTGCAGTAGTTCTTGAGGGCACTTGGAAACAGACATTGATTAGTTATAGAAGGGCAGAATATGGATAAATTGCAGAAAGCACATCTGCATAATATCAGCTTAATGCAGCCCCTGAGAACACCAAGGTAGCCCTGACTTATGGCTTTTGTGGGCTGCATAACCTCTGGCGAAGTCCCTTGTATGGAAACACGTGCAGGGACCCTTGCCTGGTGGAAGGACATGCTGGGTCCCACGATGGGTGTGCAGCCTCCACTTTTGAGGCCCTGTGTGAGTCTGTGGTTGCCTGCTGGGCAGGTGCCTGCTGGCCACGCTGCTCCAGGGAATGCAGACTTGTGGAGGTTCTTGGCAGGGGTATTCTTGGCCCTGGGAAGAGGCCAGCCTTGCTCCTTGGACAGAAAGAGGCCATACTGGTTCTGTGAACAAGCCAGAAGGTAAGCGCAGCTGCTGGATCAGTCAGCAGTGGGTATTTCTTCGTGAGTAAGCCACAGTTAACTGGTTTGGGGGAGGCAGCATCCAGGACTGCTTTCTGCTTCTCCAGCTACAGCTGGGAATTAAAGGTATTAACATTCCAGGGCCTTAATCCTGCCCCATCCAGCACGATCTTGTGTGAGCAAGGATATTTTTACCCGTGTTATGCTTGTATGCTGAAGGGTATTTGTTAAGACAAATTCGGTGCCAATAATGACTAACGTGTAACTTATCCATTCCTTTTGTTTATCTAATTCCCCTCCTGTGAGAGTACATGTAGTACCAAAGTAGTGGTGAAAAGTTTAGAAAAGGAGCAAATAGACCTGCCTGACTCCCCAGAGGTTATTTACACTAGGTGCTGAAGGCTGAGAAGCATTGGAGTGTGATGATTGTCCTTCTTACTGAGGTAACAGCAACCATATTTCACAAACATGGATGGCTGTAGGAATAATTGTACTGAAGAGGCACTGCCAGGCTGTGGCAGGGCGGATGGGCCCTTCTGGCTTATCAGGCACATGCTTGGGGCTGAACAGCCAAATCAGTTTTTGCAGTGTGTGTGACAGTTCCCTTCCCTTGTTTTCCTGCGCCTAAACTTGAGCTTCGTGTGAAATCTTCTGTGTGGGAGTTATGTGCTAAAGTCCCATTGCTACAAGCTCACCTCTTCCCAAGTTGTTCTGTTGTGTTTTGGAGGAATGGTATCCACATGCAGAGCAAGAGTTATGCCATTGGCAAAGCACCAGTGGGACTGTGTGGTGTTTAATAAAGATGCTTAGAAATCAGTGACACTCGGAGGGGTGGAAGAAAGAGACTTCAGGACAGGTCTCAGGCTGTGGTCTTTTGGGGTTGTAGTAGAAACATTTTTAAAATTAGTTTTATTGCTCATGGAAAATAGCTTTTCCCAGGTACACTCTGCATGATTCCCCCAGGGAAAGGGCATAATGCCAAGAGCCCAGAGTTGCTGCTGCTGTCTGGAAACCACTTTGACACTGGCTGTGTGACAGCATAATGTGCAATTGCTTAGTCCTGTGACAATGCTGTGTGTTTCCCTGCAGGGAATCCAAATTCATGGGGGCCTGAGGTGCTGGGTGGGCCTTGGGGCTCTGCCCAGTCTTGCATGAAGTAACTGCTCCTCCTACTCAGACTAGAAGGGTCTTGCCCTACAGAGTTTACACAGACACTGTACATGTGTGCACACAACAAGTGTAACCAAGAACTTTTGTCTACAAAGTAAAGACATGCTCTTTTCCTCTGCAGCTGTTGACTTAAAGTGGTAAAGAACAAGACTGTAACAGTCTGTATGTAAAAGCAATTTTGATTATTGTCATCCCCTGTTGCTAGAATTGGTCTATTTACAATTATTTTTTAAGGGTCTGCCCACTTTCATGCTCTTTCTAGAAAGCTTTGGGGTTGAAAGCTTCATTTTTATCTCATGCCATTTGTCAGGGCCCTTGTATGTGCAGTAGCTGTCATTTGCAACAGTAGTGTCTGGTGGAAGTAGCTTCTGTTTTGCTTTAGATCCACAGGTGACATGTCTCACCTTCTTGAAGCCTTGGTGAGCTTTAACAGTGGTAGAGTGTGTGGTAATGAGAGCGCTTCTTTGAGTATTTATAAACCCCAAATGCCAGTACTAAAGAAAATCAACTTACTTGGGGAGAGATATAGTCATCTGGTGCCTTTCATGTTCTCTGTGCTACAAAATTTGGTTGAATTTGAATAACGACTTAAAAGTGTCAGTGGTGCTTTTTGCCTTTATGATGCAAATGGCTGGCTTCTGATCCTATCTTGTCAAAGTGGATATTGTGTCCTGTTCTCTGGTGTTTCCTCTCTGGTACCCTTCAGTTGCTCATGTAAGATCTGGCAGTCCCTGCTCTCTGCCAGGGAGAGCCAGAGGTGGAGGGGTGCTTGGGACTGAACCCTTCCTCTGCATGCAAGGATACAGCCCTGGTTGGCACAGACACTGTGGGATGGGGAAGCTTTTTATGCATTACTCTGTGGGAGTTTGTGTCCAAAAGTGGTATTGTCACTCACCAGTGATCAGACCACCTAAAAGGGGCAATTTTGTGGAGCAATGTGAAGTATTTATAAACAAAGATTTAATATTCCTCTCCCTTCCTTCTCCAATCTATGCAGAGGCAGAAAGTAGACATCGTAAAGGTGCTCAGAGATCTTTGGCGGGACTTCCTGCAGTGCTACTCCTCCAGGACCATGCTCTGCTGGTCTGTGTGGTGGGCACTGTCCACCTGTGGCTACTTTCAGGTCATCAACTACGCTCAGGGCCTGTGGGAGATGGTGCTGCCTTCTCACAGCACGGACATCTACAATGGTGCTGTGGAGGCGGCTTCGACGCTCCTAGGTAAGCTTTTGCTGTACATAGCTCCTGCTCTGCTGTGAGAAATGTGTTGTTTCCCTCAAGGTCACCAGAGCATGATTTGGAAGTGCCAGGTATTCCCCCAAGCATGCAGGAGAGGTAAACCCTGGCATTTGGGGTGTCTTCCCTGACATGCACAGGTGGGGTGCTCAGTGTGAGTTAGTTGCTGAAGCAGCCCTGATTCTTGTCATCCAGTATGTAGGTGTTTAGAGGAGCCTCCCAAGCCAATCTTCATTCTGAAATACTTGGCAGAAGGCTCCAGGCATGTGGCTGACTGTGTGTTCTTGGCTGTCACTGTGACAGTGGGGTTATGCTTGTTTTAGCCACTCAGAGTCAGACATGGAGTCCTGTGTGTTCATTTTCCTCTGGGAGCGTACAGAGGTTTCCTGTACACACACAGCATGCAGTGAGCCAGGGTTAGTCATTTCAGCACTGTTAGGAGCAGAAGCTATTAAGATGAAAGAAGTTGGTTGACTTGAAAGGGACAGGTAGGTCAGTTGACACAAGCATTTGTTTATGAAATTGTTCAATACTGTTTCATTACCACAACTAAGACAATACCTTTTTTAAATAGCTTGTATACCCTTACAGAGGTTTTCTAGATTTTTCACGCTGCAGCGTGTCACTTTCTTTGATGGAGTCACTGTTCCATCGTCTGCTGTGGGCATCATCTACTTGGGGGCAAATAAATCAAGGTACACAAACAAATTATTAGTACTTTCTTGAGCATGCTCAGCCCCTTCTTGAAGTTCAGTAGGAAGCTGTGGCTGGTTTATAGTTCTGAAAGCTGGTCTACAACCCATTGTTAGCTGGGTTTGAAACTGCTGGCCACTTGATGACTTTGTCTGTTCAGTCCTTGGTGTGCTAAACCTGCCCTTAGATAGGTTGCTCTCATACACTGTTTCTCCACTTTAGCATGAGCCTGTGGCTCTTACTTGTTTGAATTGGCTTCCTCTACCATCCTGCCTTTGTCCCAGGAAGGAGAAGAATCAGTATCAAAAGAAAGAAGACACATAATGTGGTCTAATATCAGCAAAATTTAAAAAAAATATATATAAGGAGGGGTATTCTTCAAATCTTATCATGAACATCTTTGATAACAAGTTTGTTTCTTTTTGTGAATAATGGATCTTAACTCTTGTAAAACTGAAGTTTTTTAGTTTTCCATTTAATTTTTTTCCCTCAAGTATCATTTTTATAAATAGCCAAATCATTTTGGTGGTGTTTTCTGAAAGCAAAATAGCCTGAACTGCTCAAAAGACAGAACCAAGACAGAACCAAAAGTCCTTCCAGTTGATAGAGATTAATTGCTTGAAAGAAGCAAGGTTTAACGAATTAAAAGTCACAACTAAAAGCTTGGAGTGTGTAATAGGACTTGAAGTCCTAACACCTGTTAAGAATGAATATGCAGTGACCTGACTTCCTAGGCACTAGTTCAAATGCTCTTAACTTCTGATTTCCAGTTTGAATTTATTAATGAGCAGTTTATTTATCTCTGATGTCATGCCAAGGTTGTATTTTAGCAGAAAGTTTTTGTTCTGGGCCAAAGAGGCCAGGTTTTTCTAGTTGTTCCCTGGTAAAGTAAAGCTCTTTGTTCTCTTCCTCATTAGCCCCTCTTTGCACCAAACCTGGTTTGAGTTGCATTCTTTTTGAAGGTGAATGATCAGAATTGCACTCTCCTTTATTCAGTGAGGCCTCAGAGTTGCAGAAGAACATGCTGTTCACTCTTCCCCCTCTACTAGAAATACCTCTCCCGCTGCATCCCAGATCTGATTTGCCATTTTCATTGCTCTTAGTCATTCTGTGCTCAGTTATGAGCAGTGTTTGGCAACCTTTGCATAAGGTGCTGTTGCCATCCCTGCCCTGCAGAAGGGTTTAAGTGGGCATGGTGACTCATGTAGCTGTCGGCTTCCTGTCCTGGGAAAGAGAAATATTAATCCTTCTAGGGAGATCAGCTGACTGTTAGGTTGCATCCCTGCACCTTCTTTGGAGTGTGGCAATCCTTTATCAGGCTGGGTTGTGAAACCACTGGATCAGCTGAATGTGTCTCATTGAAGGGCAGAGACTGAGTATCTTGATTAGGTGTCAGGCTGATACCACCTTGGCACAGAGGGAGAGTACAACTTCATGAGTTGCCATGAGATCCCCATGTCTGTTCCCAAATTTCAGAATTGCTGAGGCAGCAGGAAGAATGCTTTAGGACTTAGCTTGTTTTTGCATCTCAGAATTTTGCTGCTGGGGGAGCGAGACTTTGAAAGAATAAGGTGTTAGTCAGGTCGTGTCACAGCAGGCTCTGAGAAGAAGACTTTAGTGGGGGAAAATAAATCCTTTCCCTTGGCATAGCTCCCTTCTTCACCAGTCTGCAAGATTGATGTGAGGTCTGACAGGATCACAGGCTTGTGCAAACTGATGGTACATAAGGAGTCTTGGTGTGCTTGATGGTTTTCTAAGACAGCAGGCCAGCTAAGGGCTACAAAGAGCTTAGATACTGCACTGTAGCACTTCTGTGCAGTGGTCTCCTGCTGAACACAATCCTGTTTTTCAGAGATGTCCTGTAAGCCTCCCTTTGTCAGTATGCTGTTTGTCTGGTTTGCTGTGTACAGCCATTATGCTGTTGATTGCTATTTGGCTTGTTTGCAGAACAAGGCCTACTTGAAACAGGAATTTTCTATTAATGTAATATGTATTTAGGCTTCTCAGTAGCTGCAGCTATGATAGTGCATGAAACACACCTTGTCTGCTCACTGAATTGCATGAAATACCAAACGCTTTCCCATCCTATGATACGTCTTTTCTCCCCATCCCCCCTTCATAAAATCCAGCCAGAGTTACAAACCTGTTTGGGTTGTAAAGGATTGTTCTTGCACAATCAATAGTGCATGATTGTACCCTGTGATTAGGCTGCATCCCAGGAGATGTGGATTTGGACTCCTCTTCTTACTTACTCTTGCAGCCCAGTGTGGAGATGACAGTAAATGTAGGTTTTTCTGCCTCCTGGGAAAGAGCTCTAACAGCTGTGCATTAAAGTGAGTAGTGTCTTTCTCCCTCTTACCCTCTGCTAAAGCACCACTAAATAATTAGGTGAGTGCTTTTGAGAACCAGGGTTTGCATTTCTCAACAGAAGTTGCCCAATTATTGACAGCACTGCCACAGTGAAGTGCAGAGGACTGAGTGGCAGTGCTCTGAGACCTGGGGCTGTTGTGCTTCTAGAGCCAGAGAGGAGACTTTAGACATAGGTCAGTATTGACCTATGTATTTTTTTTTTCCTGTTTCTGTAGAAGTAAATGGGAGTTTACAGCAGGGTTCCAGCTGAGGGAGGGGTCAAGGAAGGAGAGCTGCTAAGATGTTCCCATTTGTGTCCTCATTCATGTTTGGCTGTTAGGGGCTGTAGAGCTCCCAATGCACCATCTCCAAATTGCTCCAACTGTAATTACTAAGAGTTACGCTTTCCTTCTCCTCACAGGAGCTGTTGCAGTCGTTGTTGTGGGCCACATAAAAACATCCTGGGCAATGTGGGGTGAAGTGGCACTTGCCCTGTTCTCCTTTCTTATTGCTGCTGCTGTGTATGTCATGGACACTGTTCGTAACATCTGGGTGTGTTATGCATCCTATGTCGTCTTCAGAATTATCTACATGATGCTAATCACAATAGCAACGTGAGTATCTCTAATGTAAACTGCTCTCAAGGTTACAGCTGGTGTGAAAGCAGCACATTTTCTATGTAATGAGTCTGTTGCAAGGCTTTGTGTTGTGATTTAGGTTAGAAACTGAGGCATGGAAATATACTTGGCTGGAAGTTTGCCCAAGCTTAAAAGTCTTGTGACACTCAAGTGACTACTTCTAAATATTAGGTAGTCCTGATGGCTAGGAGGATGTTTTTCATAAATGTGGCTGGAGTGAAGTGTTAACAGATGAGGAAAGGACTATGCTTTGCCTGGGCTGAAGCATCAACTTTCCCTAACCTGTAGGAAAACTACTTCAATGTTATATGTCACTTTGGAGAGGAAAGTATAGCTGGTTTTGAGCCACATAATCACTCCAAGACAGCTCAAGCACAATAAGAGGGGTGATGCTGAACCTGACAACTACAAAGGGAGTTCTGGTTAGAAGGATGCAAGAGGTTATGGACCACACAGCAACAGACTGAAGCTTTGAGACAGCCAACAGCTCTCTGGGATCAGAGTGCATTGCATCTGCTCCACGTGACAAGACCCTTTACATTGGACAGCAGGGCTGCTTCAGTAACACTGAAACCCACAGAGCTCCCTAAGTGGTGGGTTGGGTTGTTGTTTTTTTGTTTGTTTGTTTCTTAAAAAAGGGATTGCATGTGTCTTATGGGTCTCATCTAGGTTCTAAGTTAGTCCATCATGATCCCATTTAGAAAAGGACACTATCTGTGTGTCGTGGTTTTGATCTTGGCTAAGTGCTAGGCACCTAAGGCAGCCACTCACTCTTTCCTTTCCTTGCCACAGCTGGGCAGATGAGGGAAGGAGAGGGGAAAAAAACCGAGGGAATTAACTTAGAGGTTTATGAGTTGAGATAAGCTCTTGCGACTTCTTTTGGCATCTATGGCTGCTGCAGCTTTTGACATTTTCTTGCTTTAATGTTGGCACTTCACTCACGGACTGCGGGTGGCTTTGCATCTTTTATGGACTTTATGGACTGCAGGGGGGACACCCTGCCTCACCATGGGCTTACTACGGCCTGCAGAGGAATCTCAGCTCTAGAGCTTGGGGCACTTCTTTTCTTTTTTTCTCTACTGACTTTGGTGTCTCTATGTTGCTTTCTCTCACACGTTCTCACATCTTCTTCTTTTTCTAACTAAAAGCAGCTGCGTGCACATTTTGTTTTGATTTTTCCTTAAATATGTCATCACAGAGGCGTAACTAACCTTTCTAATTGGCCCAAACATGGCCAGTGGCATGTCCATCATCTTCAGAGCCATCAGAGATTGGCTCTGCTGGAAATGGTGAAGAACTCTAGAAACTTCTCACAGGAGCTATCTTTATGGCTCTTTCCCCTCTACTAAAACTACAACATTCACAGAGAACTGTCTTTCGTAAGGAAAGTTAGCTGTGGAAAACCAGTCAATGTAACTCATCAGGCTGCATAGTCGTTCTGTCCAGAAATGTTCCTGCCATTCATGTATTCCCCTGCTTTTTCACTTATGTTTCTGGCGTCCCTTTCTTTCCAGGTTCCAGATCGCTACAAATCTCAGTGTGGAGCGGTATGCCCTGGTGTTTGGGGTCAATACTTTCATTGCCTTAGCACTTCAGACTCTGCTCACTTTGATTGTCGTGGATGCCAGTGGGCTTGGCTTGGACATCTTCACCCAGGTATGATAGATGCTCTTACCTTTATTGGTAGGAGGTAGGGAAGGGAGGAAGATAAACCAAGCTGTAAAGCTTCTCAGTTACCTGTTTCTGGGTCAAGGGTTTAACAGAGAAATAATCACTGATTCCTGATATTTTAGAAGAGGAAGGGAACTAATTTATTTTATTAACATTCTTAGAAATCTGGTAACTGCTTGGTTTAACCACTTCTTTTTATTTTCTTTTCCTCTGCAGTTCATGATTTACGCCTCTTACTTTGCGGCCATCTCACTGGTGTTCTTGGTCAGTGGCATCTGCAGTATTGTGAGAGCTTACAGAAGACAAGAGCAGATGCAAAGCAGATCTCCTGAAAGCCAGTAGAGCACCAAGCAAAGACTCTTGGTGACTACATATGAAGACGTGGGTCTGTTTTTAATCTCTGCCTTTTCTTCCCAAGGCAGTCACCTTAATGGTATATGATCCTTATTTATACTATATTAGTAGCACATTTTAGAAGGCAAATGTATTAGCTCTTACGTAAGTAAGAACAAATATCTTCTTTCTAAAATGCCTTTTGTTCTTCTGTTGCATATATGGGATGTGCAGCAAAGAACAGTAAGTTTTCTCAAAGAATGAGAACCTTGGGAGGTTTTGGTCTAACACTGTCCACCTGCAGGCAGTTTTGTGATTGTCTGGTCAACTGCTGCTCTCTGTCATGAGGTGCTGCTACAGGGCAGAAATGAGGGCACACTAAGAGATGTCTCTGTGGAGAGCCCCAGGCCTGGGACAAGAGGTGGCCTGAGGGCTGTGCTCTGCAGTGTGGCTCTCGCTGAGGCTGCCCTGTGATGCTGGATGCTCTGTTTTGAGAACTGGTACATTAATATTTCTGCATATGCACATGGTTCCTCGAGGAGCTGTTTCTCCTGTTCCTGTCTGTCATCCCTGCTGCTAGAGGTTTACCTTAGCTGTCATGGTGCTTCCCCAAAAATATAACTGTGTCCTGGGGCAATTTGTGACACTGGTGGATGGGCTATCAGTATCACTACTTGTGCCATGAAGGCCTGTGCCCAAGGGACTGTAAAGCTGGAGGGGAAACTTGGAACTGACACAGGCAAAATGCTAATCCAAGGTACCCTTGGATAACTTTGCCTTTGTCCCATAGGGCTGTAGGTTCCTGTGATTACTGGAGTCATTGCCTCACAACCCAGGGGCTGGACTCTTTCAGGGGGGTGGTGGATGTTAGTATAGCACTGAGAAGGAAGGTAACTCACAGGATTTTAAGCTATTCTTTGTACCCTTAGAGAATTGTGACTATGGTGATTAAATAAACACCTTCAATTATGGTAGTTAGCAGAATGACTGCCTGAGGCTTTGGAAAATTATGATTTATGGTCTGTCATTTTTCCACCGTTATTTTAAAATGCCTTTATGCTTCTGGTGGGTCTCTGTCCACTAGTTCTACTGTCCTTTTCCACATGAGCAGAACAATGAATGTTTAGAGTGGGCAATTATTTTGTTTTGTCCAGTTTAAGCAATTTGGGACTTGCCTCACATCTGTTTTTTAAAACTACTTTTTTCCAAATTGCTTCAACACTACAGAGGTGTTGCACAGAGTTGTCCTGGTCTTGGGCACCTGGATACTCAGGCAGCATGACCAGCACAGGAACAAATGCCTATGGAGTGTCCCTGTTCCTGTGCAGGTTGTGGTGGGTTTAAGTGTACAGGAGAGCTGGCAAGGGAGAAGGTGCAATGCAGCCTTTCCTTCCATGCCTTCTCTCTGTTCATTAGAGCTCCTTTCTTTGTTCAGAGTAACGAAGAAGCAGCTTTGGTTCATCGCCTGCTTTTAGTGCCATGGTGACTTCACAGCACTGGGGTTGGGAAGGTGTTTTGCCCCTGGCTGGGACATTTCTTATCACTTTCTGTGAGCCTCAGCCTTTACTACACAAGGTGCATGATGAATGTGTTTGGGATGTGCTGCCTGGGATCCAGGGAGTCCACTCCCCAAAGCTTTTCTTTCTGCAGGCTGTCTCCTGAAACAGCCCCCTAAGGAGGGGCTCAGCTGCACTGGCATTTGCACATGTAAACTTAACTGCCTTATCCTGAAATGGAAACTTGAAGCCACTCATGTATATATTCCTTTCTCTACTGGTTTTTGGTTTTAAAAAAATAAACTCTGAAGCCATGAAATGGTAGCTGATGAGCTGTCCTGGGACAGGGATAGTATATCCTTTGAGTTCCTTGGTCTGATAGCAGTTGGAGCAAGGCAGGTGCAGTGGGTGTACAACACTCCTGTCAAGTGACCAAAAGGAGCAGCTCAATTTTAATCATCCTTTTCATACAGAGATCAAATCTTTGATGGGGAACAGCCCAGTTATTTTAAAAGCAAGGTACAAATTAACTAATGACTTTTACAGCAATATCAATGATTTTTGTACCAAAGTAATGAAACTGTGGCAACTGCAATAGAGAGGCTGGCTACGCTGTGTATGTCTTCAGGCTCACAATATATGGAAGCCACACCTGGCTGTTGTTCAGGTTCTGAGCTTGTTGCTGTGGTGATAAGGTGACTATAGAGCCTGATTGGAGCTGTATGCAGAGTTAATAATGATGCCTATGAAATTCTGTAACCATGTTGACATTGTTGGTTTCTAATTAAACAGCTATTTTTGTTAAATAAAAATACTCTGAGATATCCTGTGTGGACAGTGGTTTTTTTTCTATTTGGATACCCTGCTAATCCACAGCACTGGTGCTGCAGGGTGTTCTGAGCATCTTTGTAACAAAGAGGAAAGCAACATAGAAAAAAAAATGAAAAAAAAGCAAGGCTTCAAGAAGCTGATAGTTGCTGGCTGGCTTGTGTAGGTTTGTATAACTCTGTGCAAGTATCTTGTATTGAGGATTCTTAACTGCTGAGCAGTCCAGAAGCACCACTCTAATTCCAGTGCAGGCTGGTGTGGTGAGGGAGATCGTCACTTGCTGATGCAGGGTAGCCCTGGTCAGGATGCTCCAGTCTAAATGGGGATGACAATAAGGGAAAGCAGGTGTAGGTTTGCCCTGCAGGAGGACCTTTCTACTTACATTGACCTAATTGCAAAATCGAGGCCTTAAAGGAGAAATTCTTTAAGGTCTCCATCCTGGCACACCCACACTTGACTGACTTGAAAGGCTCTCCTTGTTCTGTTTCTAGAAGACATGGCTTGTACCTCATCGTACAGGCTGGGCTGGAAGGCACAGTGGATTGTGTGGGTAGTAGCCCAACAAATCAGAAACAAGAGAAAAGGGATGTTTGGGGGAGGAAGAGGGAAGGGGAGGCTTTCTTACACATTTCCTTCAGAGCTTTATTGCTGAAGGATAGGACTGTTGGCATGTCAGGTCTGTTCTGAATTTCATTCATCCGCCGTCCCTGGGTGTATACAGGAGTCAGCTGCGGAGGGATGAGATTCTTGACGGTGTGGGGGATTAAAATCTCTGCCTGCATATGGCAGGAGGATAACTAGTAGGTCATACAGGTATGGCATTACCCTTAAGGTTGATTCAAGCATTTCTCATCTGATGCTGGTGAAAGGCTGCTCTTGCCTGCAAGTGAAGCAAGTCCACGTGAACTGTGGCAATCCTTGCTCCTCCCATCGCATCCTGCCACATCGTGTACAGCTGAGGGAGCTGAAAGGGGCACACAGTTGCTCTGAAGGAGCTGAATTTCTGCGTTGGAGACTGAGCACACAGTGCAGTTTGGTGGAGATGAGATAAATACTACACAGGGCTGTCTGCCTGGCATGCTGTGGCTGTTTCTTTGTTCCAGTTGATGCTGGGGGCTGCTGGAGGTGAGTGTTACCGCTGAATCTCTGTCCTGCACTGGGCTCGCTATGATGCTGGTAGGATGAGGTGTAGTTCCTGGGATCACTGTTACAGCAAGAGGCTGGGTTCTGGGCTTGTTCTGTGCAAAAAGCGAGAAATAGAGAGAGCTGCCAGAGGCTGTTGTTTCAGGAGCAGCACCCACCGCTGTCCGTCCCCCTGGGCTAGCAGTGGCTGTGAGAGCCCGCCAGGGCCAGGCAGGGTTACACTCAGCCCTGCTGTGGCTGTGTGCATGTGTGACACAGCCGGCTGCTCTGACAGTGCTCTCAGGGAAAGGGAAGGGCTCTGTGTGGAAGCGGTTGTGTTTTCTTCTCTATCGGTGTGATCGTAGCCAAGTACTGGGAAGGAAAAAGGGTCTTTGGCTATGGAAGGGGCAGGAGACTGGCTGCTCTGAACCTGTTCCCAGTGGCTTTTGACAGTGTCAGCTGTTTCCTACACTACGTAAAAAAGGTGTTAAGGTGCTTGTTTAACGTTGCTCTGGAGGTGTTACGCAGCCTTTCTCTGTGAAACACACTCGCTTTACATGAATCTGTTCCCTGAACACAGTGTCTGATGCATTAGTGACATGGAAAAGAGCAGCCAGCATGTCGGGGTCTGTCCTTGGAGCCCTGCACTGCTTTACTGTTGTTTTCATTGCATTTTTCATAACCATGCTCTGCAGCTTCCTCACAGATGGGAACATCTGAAAACCTACATTTAATGACATGTGGGTTAATGAATGCATGCATGAATTTCGATTGACCTTAAATCATTAAGTTATTATTATCAAACATCACTTGACATTCCAACAATGGGGTCTGATCCTTGTCTTAGTCACACTGATTTGTAATTAGTCACATAAAACATCTCTTGTGAATGAAATGGATAGCACTGGCTTTTAAGATGAAGGATAGTCTTACAGTAAAAGCAAAGCAGAAAGCCTTGGTATTGTGCCAGTTCTCTGTATTTTAGTCTGCTATGAACTTGTCAAAACACCTATCTATGAAATATGCAAAATCAGAAATTCGGCATATTGTCTTCAAGGGCGGGATAACTGCATGCCCTGGGTGAGATCACTGGTTGAAGATTTTCCAGGTACAGCAGGAACCATTGCCAAGCAGGTAACTGAGCATTATCTCTGGTAAGTATAAGGGAGCCTTTCCAGCCCACTGGAACCAATGTCAAAACCTGGTTTTCTTTTTCACTGTATGGTGTAGGATGAGCAGAAACGCTGAGGTCATGGAGTCCAGCCTCCTCCTATGGCATGTGGCCCATGATGACAGATGTCTTCAGAGAACTCCTGAACCCCACCATGAAGGGGTTTAGCTTTTCTATCCCACATGATTTTGAGTTAATGTGTGACCCTACTTGAGTTACTCTGGGAGTTATCAAAGGCCTGGCTTCATGGCTGTTTTCTGTCTGTGTTTTATTCCATTAGCATTAACCCGTTAGTACAGGGGAGATGCTGCCCTCTGAGGTGTGTGGCCTTGTAGACTGGCATCTGTCGCTTTGCCAGGCCAGTGTATTGAGAACTTGGGGCCACGGCTGTGTGAGGGACAGTGCAATGGGCACCATGCCAGCGCTGCCAGTGCAGAGAACTCCCTCCCTCCCTCATTTCCTTTCTCCCTCTTTCCCCCCAGGGGGGTCTATGCTACTGCAGCCCAGGCTGGTACGAGGGCTGAGGAGGGTCAGCCCCCAAAATATGGTGCTGGGAAGCAGTTTGCAATGCCTAGTGAACTTTGGTCACCCTGAATGGCTGCTGACAGCTGCCTGCCCTTGCAGTGAGCTCTGTGTGTGCCCCACAGGGAGTCTGGCAGTCACACAGCTCTTTGGGGACCTGCTGGCCTCAGGGGCACAGCATCCACTGCCTGTGGGGTGTTTGGTCCTCCCTAGAGACGGCTGCAACCTGCCACCTGCCTCCAGCTCTACGGAGCACTCTGATCCTTCTCCCTCTGCCTTGTCCCCCTGGCCCTACAAGTAAATCAGGGTGGGGGTTTTTGGCCTTTTTTTCTTTTTTCTTTTTTCTTTTTTCTTTTTTTTCCCATTTCCAAATTCAAGGAGCAGTGTGTTGTTTAACACGGAGAGGTGTGTCTCTGGAGATCCAGTGTTGTCTCCATTAGTGGTGAGACACTGGAACAGGTTGTCCAGAGAAGCTGTGGATGTCCCATCCATGGAGGTGTTCAAGGCCAGGTTGGATGGGGCTCTGAGCAACCTGGTCTAGTGGAAGTGTCCCTGCCCACAGCAAGGGGGTTGGAACGATCCCGTACAATCCAAACGATTCTATAATTCTGTGATTAACCAAAGCCCAAATCCTGCCACTGCTGTCTCTTGGGCTGATCCGATTGCTCATTGCCAGCCGGAGCATAATGAATAATACAACACGCAAACTGAGGCTGCTCCCTGAAGAGTGCATAATTTAACAGCATCAAAGAAGGGCTTTCGGCTGGACAGGGAGAGCTGCTTGCCGCACTCCTGCCCCTCTCCTCGTGGGGTGTGTGTGCCGCCGCTCCCCTCAGCGTTCTGCTTCTCGACAATTTCCAGGCGTGAAGTGGAATTGTGCCACACGGAAAAGCCACAGGGAACTGTGCCAGGGAGGGGGGCCCTGGCGCGGAGGCCCGTCTCCATGGCAACGGGGCGGTGCGGTGCGGCCCGGCCTGTCCGCGCCCGCGGGCACCAGGACCGCTGCGAGAGGCGGCGTTTGTCCCTCGGGAGCCGCCGTTGCGCTGGCCGGCGCCGCAGGACGGTGCGCGGGGTGGCCCCGGCGCTGCCACGGCAACCGCAACGCCCAGCGGCGGCAGCTCCTCGTCCCCGGCCGGGAGCGGCGGGGCCCGGCGTGTCCCAGGGGAGCGGGGAATGCTGGTGAGGACGTTCCCCACCGCATCCGCGTGCGGTTCGGGTTCGTGGGTCTGTGTATGTGTGTGTGTTCTAGCGCAGAGGGACAAAGCGACAGAAGTCCATCGCTGTGTCCCGCCTTTTGTAATGACTCTGCCTGAGTGTAACCACGTAGAGGTGTTATTAAGCTGTGCAGAACAAGTGGTCACGGCGCACACCCCCCACGGACACACCCCAAGTAGAACAGAAGCAGATGAAAATGAAGATTTGAGATTTTTTGGTCCCTCTTAATGCAAATCACTTTACTTCATAATACCCTAAATAGAATAGGAGCTGATTCAGGATTTTCTGGTGCCCCCTGCATAAGAGG